>WSYH01012206.1:0-19278 GCA_036426205.1 Ascaphus truei | reverse complement strand
GCGCTGGGGAATACTGTCCCGCTCCTACCAGCTGTTTAATGCCGGCGCTGGGGAATATTGTCCCGCTCCTACCAGCTGTTTAATGCCGGCGCTGGGGAATACTGTCCCACCCCTACCAGCTGTTTAACGCCGGCGCTGGGGAATACTGTCTGGCGCGTCCTCTTACACTGGGAGCTAGTTGTGGGAGATGCATAACTTGCTTATTAATAATTATTACTACGTTGCTTCCTTGGATGCTGACACACCCATAGCCACCAGGGGTGAGTAGAGATTGTGCAATGCAGTATGAGTAAGGGTCATCGATAAAAAGCCAAAGTAGGATTTGCAGCAGTGTGGAACTCTCTCTCTCTAAGCAAGTCACTGACAAATACATTACTTATACGTTGTATAAAGACTGACCACTCCTCATCAATGCTGGTATTCTCTCGCACATCGGGATATTATTACTTGTACTGTTCTACTACAGGCCATTCTGACTGCTAACCCCCATAACTTTGACCAGGATAGGGATTATTAACATTGTAAATCCTGGTACAGTGCAGGCAGTTTTAATCCCAATCTGAGTTTCCCCCAGCATTGAGCAGCTCCCTTGAGCGACAGGGGAGGGGGGGGGAGAGCGGGACAAGGCTTGTGTTCTGCCCAATCCTGGGCTCAGACCTTGGACCCTCCCCCAGGGTACTTAAGGGGTTGCATTTCCTAAATGTAGTAGTGTTCTCTCCCCTGAGAGAGACTGGTCCCTCGGAAGAGTGTGTGCAGGGCTCTGGCCACCTATCCCCTCCCTTAGGGGAGTGGGAATGAGCACTAGACCCTGGCTCTATCAGGGAGTAGGGAAGAGCAAGGACCAGTCTTTGGGGCCCATGCCTGGGGGTTGAGTCCAGGGACCATCCTAAAGCTAAGGCCCCGCTCCCTCAGTCAGCGCGCCCGCACTGCAGACAGGCGGCGTGCTGACAGGCAATTGACCGCGATATGCGGTCTGTAGGGAGCCGGGAGCCGGAGCGGGGGGGCATGGTAAAACTTTGCCAGGTCTGAGATTGTGGTGCCGTCCACCCCCCCACCACCACCCCCACACACAACACATACACACAACACATACACACTTTTCCCCCGCAGCTCCTTCCCTGCTCCCCTCCCAAGCCGCCTCCCATCCGTAGCTCCTTCCCTCCCCTCATTGGCTGACTGCCGCACCACGTGACGCGTCAGAGCTGCAAATCACTAGGAGCTTGCAGCATCGGCCGGCCGACGCGTCACAGCACGCAGTCAGCCACGTAGTAAGGAGCCAGCGGGGACCTCCACACTACAGGAAAGGGGCTGGTGGTCCGCTGCCGCAGGGGGGAGTATCAGAGGGTTCTCCTGCAGGGATTGTCTCCAGCACTCCTGGAGCCTGCGAGAGATGGAGGCGCTGAACCAAGAGTGAGAAAGAACCAGCTATCACCCCAAAAGCCTGTCCTGTCTTCCCCAATACCATCGGCGGAGCCTCAGAGCTTCTGTGAACCAGCAGGTACCCAGCAGTACACACCTGGTAACAGGGGAATCTCCCAGACGGTGGGGGAAACACCGTTACA
The DNA here is from genome assembly GCA_036426205.1 of Ascaphus truei. Lineage (NCBI taxonomy): Eukaryota > Metazoa > Chordata > Amphibia > Anura > Ascaphidae > Ascaphus > Ascaphus truei. Next base: position 17,716 of record WSYH01012206.1, on the reverse strand, counting down.
TATATATACATTTTAAGCTACGGTGGGTGAAAAAGGCAACAAAAAACCTCCACCGTTAGCATATAGCCAATAAAGAATATCACTTGTGAGCACATTCACATGTCTTAGACAGGTCTGCAACCCTGCCTTTCACCATTATCACCTAGTATACAGTGCTCCCACTGCAGCAAGGGATTCTAGGAAATTACATGCAAATGAGCACACAATGTGTCACCTTTTTCCTGAAATCCATTTTTACATGGAACCCTTATAAACAAATGCATCACTGTTCACACAGTGGAAGCAATGTATGCTAGGTGATAATGATGAAAGGCACCCACCATAACTTAAAACGTGATGGTAAACCCTACAGTCTTCAAAATGCGAAGCCAGCAGTACAACCAACCTCACACTGATGATAGCCATTAAGGTTGAAACATGTCTGTGAATGGTTTCTCTGGCTTTGCATCTGATTCCCATGCTGTGCTTTAAAGCTGTGTTAACAGCGAGCATTAGCTTATATGGGCTCCATGTAACAATGGTTTTTCAGGCAAAAGGTGACACGGTGTGCTCATTTGCATGTCATTTCCCAGAATCCCTTGCTGCAGTGGAAGCGCTGTATGCTGGGTGATAATGGTGAAAGGCGGGGTTGCAGACCTGTCTAAGGCCTGGGACATAGTAAGAAGGGCAGAGGTTCCAAAATGGACCCGGCGCCCTCATAATGGCCGCCGGGCCCTCCAGTGTTTGCAGGGTTTGGCCACCTCCTCCCCTCCCCCACACCACGAGGCGGCGTGGAGTTGCTTGCGCAGCAAGGTGACGGGGGCGGGGGGGTTAGGGTGGGCTATTTAAACCCGTCGCGGGTAAGGAGCTTCCATTAATCCTTTTTTTCCCACCCACCCATCCCATTAGAATGTTGTGTTGTGTTGTGTCTAACCATTTCTTATGAATCTGTTAGCAGATCCATCGTTACAGCGTTGGCGGAACTGTCAGGCCAGTCATCGTAGGGACACCGTAAATACCCGAAATGGGGCTCCACCCGATGCGGATGGGCCGCCAGGTAACGGTCCCCCGGAGAAGATCGTGCGGGCTGGAGGCGCCGACGCAGGCGGTCGGTCGCTGTACCCCTGGCACCAATCTTAGGCAGCTGGGCTCTATCCTATGCGGGTAGGCCCAGGCGGCCATGAAAAGGGGGACCTGGGGTGTACGGATGACGGGGCCGTGAGTAAGGGGCGAGAGTGTCCATCACGGCGGAGAGTGTGTCACCCGGTTGACGGTAGAATAGGGCGGGCGGTGGGCTCCTCCCGCCGGAAGATACCGAGAATAGGGACGACAAAGGACTACGTTTATGGCCTGACAGTTATTTAATAGTACTGTTAAACAATAAAGCTGTGACCATTTTTACTTCCACAAAAAACGGTGTTGTCTAAGTTTGTATGGTAGGGTAGGCAAACCACGCGGTAGGCACTCTAGGCCGTTAAGCATTTTGGTGCTGCTGCTCGCTCTTGCTTACTGCCGCTCGCTCTACCAGGAGCTTTTCGCTGTCCTGGCAGAGGAGACAGCAAGCGCGCTTGGGAGGCGGGTATCACTGTGTGTGTGTCACTTGGTAGCTGTCAGTGTGTGTGTGTCACTTTAAAGTGGTCTGTGTGTTTGTGTGTCACTGAGGAACCTGTGTGTGTGTGTGTATATATGTGTGTGTGTGTGTGTGTGTGTGTATATGTGTGTGTGTGTGTATATGTGTGTGTGTGTCTGTGTATATGTGTGTGTGTATATGTGTGTGTGTGTCTGTGTTTGTGTGTGTATATGTGTGTGTGTGTCTGTGTTTGTGTGTGTATATGTGTGTGTGTATATATATTATATATTTCAAAAATAAAAAAAAAAGACGTGAGAATAAATTATTTATTAATATTGTGCAACTTTGATAAATATATTCACGCACGCGCACACACACGCACACACACACCTCTGTGCTGCCTCTGTCTTGTCTGGTAGTTACAATGCCGGACCGGCTGCAGACCCATTGGATGGGAGCGGTCACGTGACCGCGCCTCCGCTTTGTTCAGCGCGGCTCAGCCTGCCTCAGCGACGCTGAGTTCACTATCTCCTGGGCCTAAGACATGTGAATGTGCTGACAAGTGATCTTTTTATTTTCTATATGCGAACGGTGGAGGTTTCTTGTTGCCTTTTTCACCCACCATAACTTAAAACGTGTGTGCGTGTGTGTATACACACACACCTCTTCCGCTGGGAATGGATGTCGTCACTCCTCATCAGTGGTGTAACAGGTTTCAGATTCCTCCGTCAACCACAGTCCTGTGGCGTAGGTTCCCTCTAATGAAAGCGTCCCAGTGTACCGGAGCAAAGTTTGGCCTGCTTAAACCTTTTGGCTGCTAATAAAAGTCAAATGAGCACTAAACCATGTGCAATAATACCATCCCTATATATCATTTTTGTTCAATTATATTTGCATTAAGTAAGCATTGTAATTACATTATTGATCATTGTATGAGCACATGATTTTTGTTCATTATTACCTAAGTTAGTGGTATTCACATCGATTTAATATAACATAATTTTCAATTTAACACACACACACACGTAAGTCCAGAAATGCAAACACCATCCATGTCATATAGACAGATGCTTGTCCTATATCTATCTATCTATCTATCTATCTATCTATCTATCTTCAATATATCAAATAAACCAGGTATGACACTGGCAAAGAGAGACAGCACACTGCATTATGTAATCCAATGGTATTGTATTCAAACATACCAGCACCGCAACCGGCGTTTCAGTCCTCTGAGAAGGACCTTCTTCCAGGTATACAGATAAAATGTATGTACAGTATGTATATATATATATATGTATATCCTATTCACACTAGTGATTAGCACAGGAGAGGGACTGTATTTGGCAGTGTGCACTCATTACGCAGCTGAGGGAGCGTGGATAAGTAACCTCTCCCCTCCCTCTACACTGGGAGAGAGGTAGGCTGGGGTGCCAGAGGTTGGGGGCGGCAGGTGAAGCCCCTGAGAGCCGCCTGTTGCCCACCAATGATCTAGAGCAGGAGAGGCCAACTCCGGTCGTCAATGGCCACCAACGTTCAGGTTCTCAGGATATCCCTGCTTCAGCTCAGGTGGCTCAGTCAATGACTAAGCCAGTATTGGAACCACCTGTGCTGCAGCCAGGGTATCCGTAAAAACCTGACCTGTTGGTGGCCCTTGAGGACTGGAGTTGCCCACTCCTGGCTAAGACTGTGCATCTCCTGCTCATTGATAACTCACATCACAAGCCGATTGATGCCTATGGCAGTGCCAAGTACCCGCTTTGCATCACCTTGAAAGCCTGCACAGCTGGCAGCGGGCGATCCTGGAGCTCCTGATGCTCTTTATGCCCATTGGGTGGTGCCAGATTCCTTTCTAACCTCTCCTGGCTTCCATGAAGTCCTGGGAAGAAGCAGTAATCTCCTACCTTCCTCAGCATGAGTGGGCTAGACCCATCTGGGTTTATCATCATCAAGGGTCCTTCTGTAGGAAGCTGGAAGTCTGAGGGCGAGGGCACGGGGATATAACTGCTATTCTGAGCACTATTCCCCCGCTCAGCCAGCTGTTGGGGTATCTGAGGAGGAAGCTGAGCTCCCATACCTAACACATAACCCATTTGATCCCCGGAGGGCACAGACCGACCGCAGGAAGTGACCTCCTTCACAGCGAGCCCCCAAACCTCAGCTTGGCACCTGGGGAGGGTAACATACCCTGAGTTCCTTGACTTCTTCATGCCTCCCAAATCTGACAGAGAGTGGGCACGACTGCAGATCAGGTATGGACTATTACAACAGAGACGGCTGGGCAGCCCCACAGAGCTTGGTAGGGGTAACCCAGGAATATTAGGTGGCCCACCAGTGCCAGGCAGTTCCTCGATGGAATGGTGGCACTGTATCTTTTCTTCTGCAGGAGGGGCAAGGGCGTAAGGTCCCAGTGGGCAATCATGTGACTTTGGTGGCATCTCTTCCACGAGTTCCTCTGTGTCGCCATCTCTTAGCTGCCATGTGTCCACCTGCCTGTTGGGTGGATGGTGGAAGGGGGTCAGTTAGGGGCAACAAGGCACTTTGTGGCACTCTCCCTCCCAGTATCATTATCTTTTTGTCCAATACAGTATTTGGGTAAAGCCACCGGGAGGTGAATCGGTGATGGTGCAGACTCACCACGCTGAGCGTCACTACTGCACCGTCCCATTAATATTCCTCCTTAAACCCTTTGCTGCCAGATGGGCATGCCATGCATTCTGCCACTGCAGAGATCAGACCACACACTCACACTCACACTCACTATATATATATGATTTATATATTTAGTTGTATATATTAGTGTTAAGGAAATAAGGCACCTGTGGGTTAGGTAACCATCAAAGAATTCAACATATAGGTCTAGTGCAAGGGGTGGCCAACTCCAGTCCTCAAGGGCCACCAACAGGTAAGGTTTTTAGGATATCCTTGCTTTTGCACAGATGGCTCAATCAATCCCTGCTTCAGCACAGGGATAAACTGAAAACCTGACCTGTCGGTGGCTCTTGAGGACTGGAGTTGGCCGCCCCTGGTCTAATGGTTTCCCAGTGGAGTTTTAGTCCTTTAAACAGAGAAATAATGGAGCAGCCTCGGCCACTGAAGGATACAATCCCCCCATGTGGAATAACAGCCCCTTCTTACCTCTCTTGGAAGCACATAGAGAAGTCCTCTTCTTGGGCGTGGCTACCTTCACTGAGGTTTGTGGCTACACTCAGAGACAGAAATCCCTTCCAAACACAGAAACATGGTCTTATAACAAGAATCATCTGTATCCCCCACTCACCCCTCTCTTTATTACACCTTACCTTCAGAACTCTAAATTCCCTCTCACCAAGGCTTGTTTGCTAATGTCCCCCTGCACATGGTTCTACTCTCTCTCTCTTCACAGCCCTCTGTTACTTTCTCTCTCCGGTCTCTCATCTCTCTTGCATGTTCTGTATATCTCGAGCATTCTCTTTAACTCTCCATCCTGCTTTTTTTCTCTCTCTGCCTCCTCCCTCTCCCCCTCTTCTCCTCTCTCAACTTCCACTCTCACTATACCATCCTGTGAGGGGGTATACAAGAGGTTAAACTCTCACTTTAGCACACCAAAAGAACCACACCCCAGCTGGTAGGTCTGCTAGCTGATTGGAAGGGGGAGGTTTAAAAGGAAGACAGCAGATTTCTTCCAGGCTGTCATTTTGCCTCTCAACCTGTAGGAAACAGGTTGCAGAGAGCCTGGCTGAGGGGAGAGCCTGGCTGAGGGGAGAGCCTGGCTGAGGGGAGAGCCTGCCTGAGGGGAGAGCCTGGCTGAGGGGAGAGCCTGGCTGAGGGGAGAGCCTGGCTGAGGGGAGAGCCTGGCTGAGGGGAGAGCCTGGCTGAGGGGAGAGCCTGGCAGAGGGGAGGGCCTTCCCTCACCATTCCTTACTATCCCTTACCGTCCCTCACCCACCCTCACCGACCCTCACCCACCCTCACCCACCCGCTCTCACCGTCCCTCACCATTCCTTACTATCCCTTACCGTCCCTCACCCACCCTCACCATCCCTCACCCACCCTCACCGTCGCTCACTATCCCTCACTGACCCTCACTGGGAGCTGTCCTGTGCAAGCTCGTATCCAGAAGAATTTCCTAAACTCTCTCTAGAGATTGAGATTCCCAAACAAAGCTACAGTAAGGACTTTAATATTGTTCCATAACTATTGTGGTATATGTTTAGAGGTTGGGAACTAGACAAAGCCAGCCAGCCCGATAGATAGGGCCTGGAATGTTTAGCAAGATCTCCCTATGGGGATTAGGTGTTCTTTTTATGAGTTTTGTTTTGCCTTAAAGGGACAGTGTGCCCAAATGTTAATTTGTGTTGTGGAGAAATAAAACCGCTCAACATTTGGTTTACCCTGAAACTGTACGTGTGGATTCTTGTCTGACCTCGCCTACAGGCCATCCTGCCACAGACACATACCTCCCCCATCCTCATGCAGGCATAGGGGACACATACGTCCCCACATCCTAATACACAGACATCAGGGACACATACGTCTCACGTTCTCCAAATACACAGAGACACATACCTCTCAGCCCCTCCTAATACACAGAGACACATACCTCTCAGCCCCTCCTAATACACAGATGTCAGAGAATGCATTGCTAGCTCCTGTGGAATTAACGTTACTGTCCCTTTGTCACAGCCAGATCTTCCGTACGATGTGATAATTCCCCGGCCAACGGTTCATTCGCACCCAGCAGCGAGCAGCACCTCCACGTTACGGGCAGAGGATCTGTACGCCGCCCAGAACCATCAAAGCACGAACCCCGGGGGCAAAAATATACAGGTGTGACATCCGTGAGCATGCGACAGCCAACTATCACAGTCATCCAGTCTGTCCCTGCAGCGTGACACACACAAGGGACCTCTGTCCCTCCCAGCTAAGGGTGGCACTCACTCTCACTCCCACTGCTGGGTGACACATTGACTCTCTCACTCCCACTGCTGGGTGACACGCTGACTCTCACACTCCCACTCACACTCCCACTGCTGGGTGACACTGACTCTCACTAACACTGCTGGGTGACACGCTGACTCTCTCACTCCCACTGCTGGGTGACACTGACTCTCACTCCCACTGCTGGGTGACACGCTGACTCTCTCACTCCCACTCCTGGGTGACACGCTGACTCTCTCACTCCCACTGCTGGGTGACACGCTGACTCTCACCCCCACTGCTGGGTGACACGCTGACTCTCTCACTCCCACTGATGGGTGACACTGACTCTCTCACTCCCACTGCTGGGTGACACGCTGACTCTCTCACTCCCACTGATGGGTGACACGCTGACTCTCACACTCCCACTGCTGGGTGACACGCTGACTCTCACACTCCCACTGCTGGGTGACACACTGACTCTCTCACTCCCACTGCTGGGTGACACGCTGACTCTCACTCCCACTGCTGGGTGACACGCTGACTCTCTCACTTCCCCCTGCGGTGTGACAACCTGAACTCTCTCCACCCACTGCTGTTGACAACGCTGACTCTGGCTCACGATCCCACTGCTGGTGGACACGCTGACTCTCTCCACTCCCACTGCGGGTGACACGCTGACTCTCTCACTCCCACTGCTGGGTGACGCGCTGACTCTTCTCTCCACTCCCATGCTGGTGTGAACCGCTGACTCTCTCACTCCCACTGCTGTGGTTCTTCGCTGACAATCTCTCACTCCCCTGCTGGGTGACACTCTGACTCTCCTCGCTCCCACTGATGTGGTTACACGCTAAACTCTCTCATCCCATGATGGTGACACGCTGACTCTCCACACTCCCACTGCTGGTGACAACGCTGACTCTCACACTCCCACTGCTGGTGACACGCTGACTCTCACACTCCCACTGCTGGTGACACGCTGACTCTCTCAATCCCCTGCTGGGTGACACTGACTCTCTCACTCCCACTGCTGGGTGACACTGACTCTCTCACTCCCCTTCTGGTGACACACTGACTCTCTCCACATCCCACTGCTGGGTGACACGTCTGGTACTCTCACACTCCCACTGCTGGGTGACTGTGACGATAGCTTATGACAAGTTGTAATTACTACAAACCAATAACTGGGTTTGAACTGAACGAGGCTTAGATTATAAGTATATTTATTCTTTTGATAGGTGAACACCGATATAGTACCGTAACAGGCAAGAAGTACATCTTACTTTGGGGATGGGGGGATGAGAAGTATGTTGCATAGCAATTTCTCTCGCAATCAGGTACAATCAAGATGATATCAGAAACAAAGGATTAGGGTTTACCACAGTTTATAAATCTTTTGTGACCCTATCCTTAACTTAAGTCAGGTGATTGGGCCACCATTACCTGGTAGCCAATCTTTACGTGGGAACATTTTAATCCTGCCCCTGCTAGTTAGGACATGCGCACTAGGCCCTGGGGTCTCATTTCTGTATCCAACATTTACATCAGGAATTCCAGCAGTCTACCAAATGGGATTTCTGGCAGGATACTCTTTGTTGTAAGGTGTTAAATGGGACCTTACAGACACTCTGGTTTGAGTCGTCTCAGCCCTCAGGTATAACAGTGGAGGTGACCAAATCTTTGACAATACTTAGTCCTAGACATTGGGTTGCTCTCGACCATATGCTACCCTGGTAGCAAGGATTTCCTCTGGGTTTTATCCCTGCTTGGGATTACAGTGTTACAGGTTAAATACAAACATAATATTAAAGTCTGGTTTTGTTAGGTTCGCGGGTCCCAACTTCCCAGTTCTCAATTGCCGGAACTGGTACAACCATGTGGTCCAATTTGCTACCACTAGGACCTCTGGACCCGGAGTTACACAAATATACATAAATCCGTTTCCTATTTAATACATAAACTCTGCTGTAAATTAATCACTGTTTTTCACTAAATCCCCATTGAAAACTATGGCGCGACCCGCTAGTCTGGTACGACACGACCCTCTCGGGGGTCCAGAATTCGGGGACCCGGTTGTGGTCGAGTGGGTGGAGGCCTAGGAATAGGGGCAAAAAAAGAATTTTATTTCTAGGTGCTCTAGAACTTTGATTCCACGCCACTTAACGTTGAACTGACTAACAGTGATTAAAGCTCTCTTTTAGAAAAAGTGGCGCTTTGCGGTTTGGCGGTTTGGCCGGCAGCTAACCGTTCCAGGAAGCGCCGTCGAGAATCTCCATTGATGTCAATTGGCCCTTGACTTACAATGGGAATCACCGCGCTCTTTCCACTCGGATGCCACCTGCTGGATTCGCCATTGAAAACGCATGGAGCTTAATGGCGGCCTATGGATCCCTGCAAAATGGTGCCTGAAAAGGCGGGAAAATACAGAAAGGCTATAATCAGTAAAGAACTATTAACTATCTTGTAACTCCCTGATGGATCCAAGTGTATGTGCTGATGCAGACCACGATATAACCAGTATATAATAAACACTGGGAACACAGGGGGAAATATCCATTTACATGTTCAAACATTGTGTTAAAAATCAAATTCGCTGGACGCAGCCCCATTAACCCATTGTCTCACCTGGTGAGACCAGGGGATGGCCAAATGGGGTGCAACCCCTTTATACTCGACGACGGGCCACCCACCTTTCTCTCCTCACATCCCCCTTCTTAATGGTGACCTGTGGCCCCTGGCCCTACGGGGAGTGGGGCACTGCTGGCCACCATTAATGATTCATTCTCGGAGGGATAGTCCTGGCGTCGAAAGTCATCAGCATTGCTGTTTTTCACTACACCTTTTTCGTGCTGAATGGTAAATCAATTCTTGTAAAGCTAACTCGCCATCTCAGCAATTTGCATTTTCCCCTGACACCCTCTGTAGCCAACTAGGGGGTTTGTGGCTGTAATGACCCGTGAACGACCCTCCCCATATACATAGGGGCTGGAGCTTTTGAGTGCCGACACAATGTGCCAGGCACTCCTTCCAATGGTGGCATATGCCACCTCACCTGGTGATATGTTGGCGTGAGATTACACCAGAGGGTGCTCTCTTGCCGTCGGTCCCCCCCTGGCTAGTACCGCTCCCATACAAAGTCTGAGGCATCGTGCTGAATAGAGAAAACGCTTGTTGGATAGTCTGGGGCACGCCGTATGGGGTGCCTCCAGCAAGCACAGTTTCTTCAGGGCCTGGAAAGCAGTTTTCACGGCGAGGATGGGGGGGGGGTGGGGAGGGGGTGGGGGGGGGGGGGGGTGGGGGGTGGGACAACAAAACAAAAAAAAAAAAACAACACAAAAAAAACCAAACAGAAGGGTAAAGCACGCAGTTGCTCTTATCAGATCAGTCAGGGGTTTGGCCACGCGCTGTTAGTGGACAAACTCCCTATAGTACCCTGCGGGTGCCCAAAAGTGCCCATGACCCTGTTGCTTGGTCTTTTGGGAACAGGCCAATTGAACTATGGCTTCATAAACCTTGGGGGTCTCTGGTTTGAGGTGCCCTCACCCACCCTTTGTCACTAAGTGGTACAGGAACCTCTGCCATCCCTACCATACACCTTAGTGGGTTGTCACAGGTAGCCCCAGCCTCCCTGATCCTATACGCACCGCAGCTATGTCCTATGTGGGGGATTTCCAGGAACTACTAAAGACAGCAATGTCATCCAAGTAAGCTTGCACTAGCTCTGCATCCCTTCTAGTAACCTATTGACCAGGCGTATGGAAGGTACCGGGGCTCTCCTTATCCCAATGGCAATCACCAAAACTCATAGAGGCCACTTGGTAGTGATGAATGCCTGAACTTCTCCTACGCCTCCAGGGTCAGGGGATTGCCGATAGCCCTTTGGCTCAAATCCATGGTGTCAGTACTTTTGCTGCCCCCCGAGTTTCATCAGAACTCAGATCCATGCGGGGCATGGGGTAAGCAATCTTGACAACCGTCCAGCGTTGAGGCAAACGGTGGTCCACACAAATCCGGGTGGTCTTGTCCTGTCTTTAGACTAGGACTACCGCGACTTGCCAGGGCTCTGGGACGGAAGTATATAATACCCCTAGGGTCAGCATCTGATCTGCTTCTCAATACTTGTCTGACCTCTGCGAACCCTATAAGCGTGGCTTATGCAGGGCGAGAGTCCCCTGTGTGCACGGGTGTTTGTTGAGATGTGTGGTCCCTGGCAATGTCAGTTGAGAGGGTGCAAACTAAAGCTAGATGTCCCTGGCTTCTCCCTTCTGCCTAGCAACAACTGTGCCCCTATTCCACCTGTTCACAGTGTTTCCGCCTACCTTCCCTAGGACTATCAGAAGAGCGTTGCTCACACCGGATACTCAGCATGGGCTACAAATGCCAGCAACTGCTCCCATCCTCGGTGCTCTGTATTCTTCAACATTAATGATATGTCTTGTGCCCTAAGCGCCCTACCTGTTACAACAACATGTGCACTATTCATCTTTTCGGAATAAACGCTGGTACGGTCCCCGACCAGGCAGCCAAACTTGTTCTCCGAGTGGGTTTGAGAACAAGCACCTGCTGTCCTGGGATGAATTCTCTGCTACGGGCATGCTGGTCATACCATTGCTTTTGTTGTCTGAGCAGCACTGTAGGTGGCACCCCCCCATTAGCATCTCTAAAACGTGTCCGGAGCGTCTACCTACATACGGGATCACTGAAGCCTCAGTACAGTGTCTCCCCCTTCTCCATCCCTACGGATAGGTCCAGAGGCCACGACCTGCGGCACTAGATTAGTAGCTCGAAGGGGGAGAGAAGCCTGTACTTCGTGCGGTACCTTCGGTCCCAAAACAGCAAGTGGTCGCAGGTGAATCTCCCAGTTCTTCCCCTCCGCCTCTATAAAGTCCGAAGCATCTGCTTCAGGTACCATTACCTCTCCATTAACCGTTTGTAGCGGGGATGGTAGGGGGTAGTGCGCCGGTGGTTAGTCACCGCCAGTGCATCCCAGAGACAATGTAACAGTTCATCATGAACTGTTTTTTAAACACTGCAAGACGTAACAATGGTATTGGGACCAAGATAAATTTGTAAAGCTTCCAGTGACTGAGCTAGCTGATTAGAACCAACCTAACACGCCACCCATAAGCCCCTCACTAGTGTTTAAATACTGGGCTTCATGGTTTGACTCCCACTTAACATGTCGGGGATGCACATTGATACCCCTGACAACCAAAACCTATGCCAAACAGGGGTTAGTTTAACAGACCAATCCCCCTACAGTCTCCTGGTCAGAAAGGCGTGATCGCACAGTCAGATGCTAATTGCCATTATTGACTATGGAGACATAGTAATAATGGCTGCGGCTCCTCAAAACCCACCTTAGCAAACTTGACACCCTCTACAATTTATTTGTCGTTTTGTTCTCCAATGCAACTACAACACACATCACTGCGAAATGCCAAAGACTAGATTTGGTCAACACTAGGTCTAGGCGCAAAGTTCACCTTTCCTGTCTTGCCTTTAATTCTTCATGGGCACGCTACCCCATCTACCTGAACAGCTCCTCACCCTACCCACCTGCAGCACTTATCACCTAGATCAGACTCCAAAAGACTATTCATGGTCCAGGTCAACAAGTATCCGACGTTCCTCCTTCTCCTTCCGTGCACCCAAACTGGAACAACCTACCAGAGACTCTCACATCCACCACCAGCTTAAGTCTTTCAAATCTAAGGCTGTCTCACACTTTAAATCGGTCTGTAACTGTTTCATACGCTCATAATATATTTTTCTTTACTGTGCACGCAATACTTGTATATAATGTATACCTTGTTCATTTATGTAACTGTATTTGTAACCATGTATTATTTTGTTTTACTCTGTGCCCAGGACATACTTGAAAACGAGAGGTAACTCTCAATGTATTACTTCCTGGTAATTTATTTTATAAATAAATAAATAAATATGTATATGCGTCTGTGTGTGTGTCCAATAATTGATTGTAAGCTCCTTTCATTCTCTTTCTCCTGATATTCTTCTTTCCTGTTCTCTCTCTCTCTCCTTCCCCCCCCCCCCCCTTTCCTGGTGTTCTCTCTATCCTCCCCCGCCCCTCCCCCCCCCTTTCCTGGTGTTCTCTCTCGTTACCCTCTTCTTCCTCCCTTCTTTCTCCTGCCTCCCTCTCCTAACTCTCCCTCCTTGTGTTCCCTTTCTCTCCTCCCTCCCTGTCCTGGTACGCCCTCTCCTGCCTCCCTCTCCTGGTTCTCTCCCTCCCGGTTCTCTCTCCCTCCCTCCCGGTTCTCTCTCCCTCCCTCCCGGTTCTCTCTCCCTCTCCCGATTCTCTCTCCCTCTCCCGATTCTCTCTCCCTCTCCCGATTCTCTCTCCCTCTCCCGATTCTCTCTCCCTCTCCCAATTCTCTCTCCCGCCTCCCTCCTGATTCTTTCCTGCCTCCCTCTCCCTCCTGGTTCTCTCTCCCTCTCCTCCCTCCTGCCTCCCTCTCCTCCCTCTCCCCCCTCCTGCCTCCCTCTCCTCCCTCCTGATTCCTCCCACTGCTGGGTGACACTGACTCTCTCACTCCCACTGCTGGGTGACACTGACTCTCTCACTCCCACTGCTGGGTGACACACTGACTCTCTCACTCCCACTGCTGGGTGACACGCTGACTCTCTCACTCCCACTGCTGGGTGACACGCTGACTCTCTCACTCCCACTGCTGGGTGACACATGGACGTAGCCAAATGGAACTATAGATCCTTGACTCTCTCACACCCACTGTACTATGACAGTTGCCATAACTTAAAGCTGCAGTTCAGGCTCCCGTTTTTTTTTTTTTTTAGTTTTTTTTTTAACTTCAATAGTTTCATGTGGGCAATCTCTACTTACCTAAAAAACTGCATAGCTGCCGGTCAATTCGTTCTCCGTCTATTGATCGGCAAAGTTTGGCGACATCTTTAAATATGGGGAATGTAAATCGTTGCTATAGGAACAAGCATGCTTGTTAAAATAGAATACAAGAAAATTGGTCTTTTAAAGTTGTTTTGTTTAAAACAGAAAATGCTAAAAGTATTTTTTCTTACTACAGAACTGATTTATTAAAAAAAACACACATGCAGGATATTGCATGAACTGCAGCTTTAAGGGACCCATAGTGCATAAAGACAGTCCCACTCATTGCAGATGACAGTGACAGATGAAACCTGTGACTCATTGACTACGTCCCTCAAGGTCACAAAGCTCAGAGACATCTCTGCTTCTCCACCTTATCAAAATGGGTGACACAATACCAGTAGGAACTCAATGTAACCTTACAATAATTATGTTTCCCCTTTCTGTTCTAGACCCAGTCCCCATACAACAGATGGTGAGATCCCACCGCTGCCACCACTAAGGTGATCCAGGCTGAACCTTCGCCTCCTACCTTTGTACCTGGACAGGTCCCGGGGTCTCCGCGCCCAATTACTGGCCTTGTGTTTGGCTTTTTAGGACACTCCATAGGGAAGCGTGTTTTGTAGGATGTACACTGGGATTTCTTGACCATTGTTTTTGGTGGAGGTTTTATTGTAAGGACGTCTCGACCGCTGTTGAAAGTTGACAATCCTTTAACAAGCTGACCCTAAACCAGCATTTCATGTCAGAGGAGAAAATATATAACGATACTGAGTATCTCTACAAACTCTTCCAACGCACCAAAGCGTATGGTGCAGCCTTACTGCTCTGTTACCCACCGTTACAAGCAACAAGTTAGTTTTTCAACACCATAGCAACCTCTTTAATAATGTTTGGAGGGGGCTTTATGGGGTACTATTTAGGGGTTAGAGGTCATGCTATATTTGCACAGCAATCTTTAAGTGGGTAGCAAAATATAACCCCCTGTTTGACCCCCTGGCAACAAAGGCGTTGAACAGCTGCACCCTCAACGCTATGAGCCTTGAGTGCCTTTCACACAAACCAAATATCATTATAGAGCTCCATTTATTTCACATAGAACACCAGCCGCCTCCCTGGTGCCTTCCCATGCCTCCTCTTTGTGTGTATTGTATTTACTTAACCTATTCTATATATATTAAACAAATTTTTATTTTTACACCCGAGGGGTGGAGAAGGTGTGTGTGTGTGTGCGCCTGCGTGCGTGCGTGCGCGTGTGTGAATGCAGAACGATCTCCGCGTCTCCCGGCAGGATCGCACAGGCGCTGGTGTCTTGCAGAAGACATCCGGGGGAACACTTGTGAATTTCAGACACTCCAGTTGCTGTTTTTTTATTTTATTTTTATTTGTCCGGCTTCTGCGTAATGTATTTGTGGTCCAGGAAAATAAAAAGCTCTGTTTTATTTAAATGAAGCCGGATGTGTCCTGCAATGTTTGAGACAGGGATATATCCCTGCTTCAGCACAGGTGGCTCAATCAGTGACTCAGTCTTCAACTGCACCACCTGACGCAGGGATATCCCAAAAACCTGATTTGTTAGTGGCCCTGGAAGACTGGAGAAGGCCACCCGTGGTATAGAGAATGGCCACCGTATTAGCCCTGACCACTTCTGCTGGGAGGTGATTGTACGCATCCACCACCCTTTCTGTAAATGTTTTATTTTATTTATTAAATGTGTTACCAGGAAGTAACACATTGAGAGTTACCGCTCGTTTTCAGGCATGTCCTGGGCACAGAGTTATGATGACAAATACATGGTTACAAATACACGGTTACATTAGGTGAGCAGGGTTATACATTATATACAAGGCACAGTAAGAGATAGTATATATTATAGGCGTGTGCAACAGTTACAGACCAGATTAGTCTCCGGTCCATGTCAATATGGTTGAGAAGTAAAGCGTGACCCACTGTGCTCATTTGTATGTCATTACCCAGAATCCCTTGCTACAATGGAAGCACCGTTTGCTAAGATATAATGGGGGAAAGACAGGGTTTGCAGACCTGTCTGAGACGTGAACATGCACCACCAGTGGGGTTTTTATTTACAGTCTCGGGCAGACTGTTCCAGGTGTGGGGCGTACGGCAAGAGAAGGAGGAGCGGCGGATACTTTGTTGAGCGTTGGGACCGTGAACAATGTTTTGGATTAAAGAATGATTTCCTCCCATTTCCCCTTAACCCGCCGCACTCCAGTTGCAAAGAATGACGCCTTGTTCCAGCTCTTCTCTCTCTCTGAGACATGCTTCACTCTGGTACCTTATCGAAACCCTTTATGTCGTTGAATGTTTCTTCCACATCCCCCCTCTAACTCTTCACCGCTAAGCTGCACGTGTTAACCCTTTGAGGGACCCCAAGACGTGGCTACTACGTTATGGGGTCCGGCTTTCAGGGGGGCTCCATGACGTTAAAAAAAAAAAATGCTTGTTTTGCTCGGAGAGATTACGCCCTGCGCTGATGCGATCTGCACTGATGAGGAACGCAAGGGGGATCAGGGACGCAGTCAGGTGCTTGCGAGTGTCGGCGGAGCCGTGGCACTCAAAGGGTTAAAGGAAACGTTTCCACATTCAGGAAGCAGGGGGGGGGCTTTAGAGCTAAATCTCGTTAAAGTCAGCTACGGGAGCCCCCCCCCCCCCCCTTGCCCCCCCCCCATGTGGGCAGAGGGAACTGTTCCTTCATTGTCCTGATAGGAAAGATCTCAGCTGTCTTTCAATGGGTTATCTGGCTCTGTCCTTCCCAACACCAGGAATCCGTTTCCAGAATCCGCCGTGTGATGCTTCAAGTCGGGACGGGGGATTAAGGGGCGCAGAGTCACATGCAGGGGCCACTCCTGCTCCCATAACCTCAATGTAGCGAAAACATAAAACGTTACCCACCGAGTATTTATTTAAAGGGGCTCCCTAATCGAAACGCACTGCCGGACCCTCTGCCGTGGAAGGGAAGAGCTGATGGGTGGAGACGCCTTGAAAACGGGGTCATAAAACTGCGTCTTCCGGGAAAAGGGCCCAGGAATTTAATGGTTTGAAACATCTGTGGTAAGGTCTCGGGGGGGGGGGGGGGGGGGGGGGGGGGGGCGCAGGGGGTACGAGAGTATTAACCACGTCCGCACGGCCATGCATGGCCGCCCTCTCTGGTGTTAAAGTGGTTAAAGAATTTCGGGAGAAAGGGGGTGGAGACCAGTCAAATATTTCAAAAGGACTGTGGTGTTTTGTGCCAGATTGTGGCAATAAGGCACTGCAGGAGTTGGGTTATCCTTATTTAGGGTCTGGTTAAAGCGTGGGAGGAACGGTGGGGAAATAAGTCATTAGCCGGACCGGGTAACGGGCGCATAGAACAGCTGCCCAGCAGAGGTGTAACTAATGGGTGGGCGACCTGCAAGGGCCCCTCTCTCCCTTCCCCCCTCCCCCAGTGCAGAGGGATACGGTGCTTGGGTATATACATCAGCAGCTGACTGGGGGGCGCAGGGAGAGGCTCCTGCCCGCGGACATCCCTTCTCCCCAGGAAGAGAGGGCGATGTGGCTCCTTTTTGAGCGTTGAGGGGGCCCTCACTTGCAGCCCGTGAACGTGGCGTTGGCTCTTGCCATTTGCTTTAATAAATGCAGCAGTTCCTGGCCATTAAGGCAATGTCGTCATCTAACCCCAGGGGGCGCAACTCCAGTCCTCAAGCCCCCCCCCCCCAACAGGTCAGGTTTTCAGGATATTCCTGCTTTATCACACGTGGCTAAATCTGTGCCTCTGATTGAGCCACCTGTGCTGAAGCAGGGACTGATTGAGCTACCTGTGCTGAAGCAGGGACTGATTGAGCCACCTGTACTGAAGCAGAGATATTCGAGAAACCCTGTCCTGTTGAGGGCTAGAGTTGAGCACCCTTGCTCTAAGCTGCCGATCGATCCCTTCTCCCGTGATCAATCGGTGAAGATCCTGATTCCCCGGGTGCCCAATATGGCCGCCTGTTTCAAAAGAGGAAGTGCTGTGGCCTCCTAAATAGTTGCTATGGCAACCCCAGGACGCTAAATACATGAATACTCGTTAAAAAGGGCACACAGAGGGGTCCAGTAAAAAATGAGAGGTAATACGTAGCGTCATGATGTCACGTAGCATTCCGCTGTCATTGCGACGCGGCATCACTGCAGTTTGGGGGGGACCTGCAGGAGAATGCCAGAGACGCCGCCGCACCCCGCCGCACCCCGCCGCCACCTGGAGATTGACAGGCTAAACCCGTAGCCCGGAGGTAAGTGACCAAAACCCGGAGTCTCTGGGTTAAACCAGAAGTGGTGGCAACCCTGGTGTATACCGGTAATACCTCTCTGGGCGTGTATGTGTATACCGGTATTACCTCTCTGGGCGTGTATGTGTATACCGGTAT
>WSYH01012205.1:0-19279 GCA_036426205.1 Ascaphus truei | reverse complement strand
AAACAGGCATACCCCGGCTTAACGTACGAATGGGACCGGAGCATGTAATGTAACACAGGCATACCCCGCATTAAGTACGCAATGGGACCGGAGCATGTATGTAACACAGGCATACCCCGCATTAACGTACGCAATGGGACCGGAGCATGTATGTTACACAGGCATACCCGCATTAACTACGCAATGGACCGGAGCATGTATGTAACACAGGCATACCCGCATTAACGTACGCAATGGGACCGAGCATGTATGTAACACAGGCACCCGCATTAACGTACGCATGGGACGAGCGGCATGATGTTGAACACAGGCATACCGCTCATTAACTACCAAGGGACCGGAGCATGTATGTAACACAGGCATACCCCGCATTAACGTACGCAATGGGACCGGAGATTGTATGAGCTACGTTAATTTATGAGCCGGGGTATGGCTGGGTTCATGTACATATCTGCTTGCCGGTTTCCCCATTTGCGGTAGTTAATGCGGGTAAGGGCCTGTGTTAGACCTCACATGCACTCGGTACCCGTTAGCGTACGTTCCGGGGGGGTCTTCGCAGCCGGGTTAGCGATCCAATGCTCCGGTCCCCTCCCTTGCAGTACCTCCGCGATTCCTGTGTGAGGACACATGGCGTTAGTATGCCTGTGTTACATACATGCTCCGGTCCCATTGCGTACGTTAATGCGGGGTATGCCTGTACAGGAAAAAAGGGAAGCGACGTTTCGGACCTCCCGGTCCTTTATCAAGCTCCTATCAAGATGTATTCAGCATATAGACGCCCAATCCCATTTGGGCGTCTATATGCTATATGCTGAATACATCTTTTTGGATTCTTGGACCTGGACCGAGTGCTGTTTTTAATAATATATATATATTACATATATACCACACACGTGTAAGACCAGGGCTGTCAAACATAAGGCCCGCGGAGCTGCATGCACCCTTCTGTCCATCCCCCAGACCCACACAGACCAGGATCGAGGTTTCTGGGACATGAGGAGAGAGCTGGTGTGGTGGAGGGGCTTGTGCTGCCCCTTCCATGCTGCTCCTGCAGCAGGAACTCTCGCGAGGCTTACCTGGCCAATAGGAGTGCCCGGTTAGCCTTTGTGTGGGATCCTGCTGCCATGAAGTGCGGTAGCAGCATGGAAGAGGCAGCACAGGCTGCTCCCCTACGCCAGCTCTCTCCTCATGCTACCTCACCCAGTTCCATAATCCTATTTCACCCAGTAAGTGTGTGAACGGGGGAGATTAGAGGGTGGGAGGTGGGGATAGAAAAAGAGAAGGCGGGAAGAGAGGGAAAAAGGGGGGTGGGGGAGATCGAGCTTATTGCTGACATCTAGCATACATCCATACTACTATGTTTTATATGCGTATTTTGAAAATGAATGGTATGTATGGCCCCAAGGATATCTAATCGGACCCCTCATATTAAATGAATTCAACACCCCGTGTTAGACCATCTTAAAGACTCATATAAAAATATAATGTAAGTGTTTGGCTCAAATGGATAATAGAAGAAATAGATCTAAACATTTCTCAGCAAAAAGAATGGGTATTAGAGGCTTGGAACCAAAATCTGCTGAAAATGACTAAGGGAGCAGTCGTGTACACATGCTGAATAACTGAGCAAGCCAATAGGCAGATGGTAGGGCCTGGGGCAAGTTCACAGCACTGGGAGCAAAAATAGCACTGATAGAGCAGATGGCACTGCTACAGACAGACCCTCAACAGCACCACGTAATATTGTTCATGAATAATATCTTCTATCAACCAACAGCACAATTATGTTGCTGCCTTTTACTGCATATTGCTTAGATCCGATGCTACCGCTGGAATACTGAAATGATAAAAGAATGAGCGTCGTCTTACACATTACTCATTCAATACACTTTCAAATCATCCCAACTAAATCTTATAAGCTTTGATAAATTATCACTGTTTATCATATTAAACCCTTTAGTGTGTGACGGACACACAACGCCCGTCAGGCCACTGTGGCACAGAAGGTTTTAAAACCTAATAAGAAACGTAAACCCCACTCCCCTCAAATGTAAAAAGTCTAACGATCGCTCGCAGAGACATCAAGATTCCGTGTTACCGTGAATTATTCATGAGGGACGGAACAGCAAAGGATTTTGAAACACGTATTATCACACATCTCATGAATAAGGCATGGCTCTGGCATTGTAACATGCTTCACAAACCCTGCCTTGAATTGTAGATTTGTAGTATTGTTCAAGCTAAACAATTGCTTCCTTTGTGTGATTACACAGCGATGTTATAGCCTGCCTGGTACTCTGCCCTACAAGTTGGGGTTCTTCATGGTGGATTATGATGAGTTGCTGTCGCTTTTTCAGTAAGCAAAACCAGGGAACCGTGAAAGCGAGGAGCCGGTAAATATTGAGATATTTAGGGTAAATGTACTGTAGGTATAAAATGTTCTAGTCTTCTACTGGTGCAATGGTTTTATTTTTTTGTTCAATAGAGAAGATCAAATTAGACATGAGATGGAAGGATTACGTAACCATAAGGCCTAGGACATAGGGGATTCAGCGTCGCTGAGGCGGGCTGAGCCGCGCTGAGCAGATGCACAAAGCCCCTGCATCTGTCATCAGTGCGGCTATAGTTTCTCCCTCCGCATGCGCGCTGATGCGTGCGGAGGCTGAGAAACTTTGCTGAGACAGGCAGATTTTAAATTTGCCGCTCAGGGGAGCGGAGGAGCGGTCACGTGACCGCTCCCATCCAATGGGAGCGGGGGACTAGCCCCGCCTCCCGCTCTGCCTCCTGGCACGCCCCCGCCCCGCATCCACCCCGCCCCCAGAGCGCGCTCACTGCCTCGCCTGCAGGGACAGATAAAAGCCCCATTTTCAGCAGGCGAGGCAGAGCAGGAGCACGCCTCAGCGAGCTTCAATGCTCTATTTCCTTAGTCAAAATACTTTTTAAATAGCGGTAGGGGTATCAAACACACACACACATACACACATACATTTCAGCGGCGGTAGCAGTGCAAATTCTTTATTTTCTCCATCTTCCCCGCTGTCGGCTGGTTCCTCGCTCCCTGCTGTGTGCGCGCGCGCGGCACCATTATAGAATGGCTGACTAACCTCAGCCAACTAAAACTGCTGCGCGTGTGCACGGCGTAGCGCGCGCACGCAGTATAGAACTGGCAGGCTTTAAAGGAGCAGATGCTCCCCACCCAAACACCACTCCTTACCCTAACCTTAACCCCTTACCCTATAAAGCTTAACCCTCAATTTTATAACTTTAAACTAAATTAGAATTAGAAAATAGAAAAAAATGAAAGCAGGATTGCTGCATTAAAGGGGTCAAAGTGGTAATTATTTGGTGTTAAAGACCCTGTGCATTACTGTGCATCAACATAACCAGGTGATAAGAATATGAAGGAAAGAGCTATTTGCTCTCACGCAGATAACCAACAATATCCATAATGTGAATGCACCAAAGCCAAGGTGAGCACAGGAGGATGCAGAAGGGCTGAGAACCCCACCGAACAACCTCAGCAGTGACTCCTGCCAAAGACATCATTATTACTAGATAATGGCTTGAGTGATTGGGAGCCGGGGAGTAGGACACAGGGCACAGTACTTATCTGCGCACTTATTAAATGCTCATTGAGTAGTCCAAAGAGACACCTATTACTGGATAAAAAGGCCAATCACAATTCAGATTCCATTAGTGCCATGTGTAAGCGAGGAGGGTATAGTGCTGACCCTTGTACTCTGCATAGATCCTGTGAGAGCCATTTATTTGTAATGGAACCCCACAATTTAAAGCCTTTTGGGACTTATTGGGAATAAATTGCTTTGAACGAGTTTCCTCATTTAACTGTTATTTTTAATCATATTTAGCACTTTTCGTCTCATGCTCTGCTGCTTGTGTTTCCCCGGATCATACACGTTGGAAGCTATTTATTTCTCTTTGGAGCAGTGATTCCCAACCTTTTTTGTTTGGAGGTACCCTTAAAGTATTTCGAAAAATCTCAGGGAACCCCTATCTGGCTGACACATATTAGGTTTGACAGGGGTCAGTCAAAAAATTTCACACCTCACGAGCACCCTCTATTTCCCACAATCTATCCATGTATTTGTCTCCCCCCCCTCCCACCTCGCATGTATTTATCCCTTGCGTCTCACTCTTACGCCCTCTTTTCCTCACTCGCTCCCTCTTTTCCTCCCTCCCTCCCTCCCGCCCCCCTCTCTTCTCTCACTCTCCCCTACCTTCCGTCAATTAGCCCACTCTCACTCAATCCACCCTACAAAATACATACCAAAAAAAAACACCTCGGGGGGGGGGGGGGGGGGGGGTCTGTGGTCCATAGGAG
Source organism: Ascaphus truei (assembly GCA_036426205.1). Classification (NCBI taxonomy): domain Eukaryota; kingdom Metazoa; phylum Chordata; class Amphibia; order Anura; family Ascaphidae; genus Ascaphus; species Ascaphus truei. The sequence continues at coordinate 14,937 of WSYH01012205.1, read as the reverse complement.
GAACCCCTGAGACTGCTTCAAGGAGCCCCAGGTTGGGAATTACTGCTTTGGAGGCTGTTTATGTACGTCTCCTGGCTGCAGAACTTGTGCAAAAGTTTGCTTTAAAAGCAATACTATGCTTTTCTTTAGGCAAATCTGGTGCACTTTTATTGCACCACTTTTGCACCTTGGTGAGACTTTGACTAAAGAACCCTTAAAACGTTTCACTTTAAAGGTACTTTGACCCTTTTATAAAGTCCATATCAAAAGAATTAGCTTGATAAATAATTCAGCTTGGAAGGTGTAGACATGTCTGTGCTTACATCAATAGAAGACTGCGGTCACAAGTTACACACAATCCCCTTATTGAGTATACACAGAGTATGGAAAACAAGAGAACAGATCCTGCGCTCCTACCAAATTGGGGTAAAATACACTAGTGACATTTTTCTGGGGTATAGGTAAAATACACTAGTGACATTTTACATTGAGAACTTTCCTAAATGTCTGCTGTAACAAAGGAGTCATTTGGTTGCATCTTTTGATCAAAACATCATTCATGCCTGGTAGGCTTGAATGATGTTTTGATCAAAATATGCATCACACGAGGTATTTTAGCCCAATTTGTAGGAGCACAGGAATTGTTCTTCATAAATGCAAGGCCAATCCTTTTACCAGCTGCATACTTCACAAAGAGAGCGGCGCAGGTAATAGGTACAGTATTTGTATACACAGAGAACCTGCATTAGGTTAAACTGAAACCTGCAGCAGAAGTCCAGACCACAGTCACTCACACAGTACGGTATAATAATAATAGCATGTTCTTGTATAGCGCTGCTATTTTTACGTAGCACTTTACAGAGACATTTTGCAGGCACAGGTCCCTGCCCTGTAGAGCTTACAATCTATGTTTTTGTGGTGCCTGAGGCACAGGGACAAAAAGTGACTTGCCCAAAGTCACAAGGAGCCGACACCAGGAATAGGTTCCCATGCTTCAAACTCAGTGACAGTCAGTGTCTTTACTCACTGAGCCACTCCTTCTACCCTAGTAGTGTAGTAGATGTATTCTGGGGTTCCTACTGGCCATTCATTGGAAAAATAAACAATCAAGAAACAGAAGGGCAGGCACTCCGAGTCACAAATGTAAAAAGGTGATGTTTATTAATAATTAAATTAATTGCTAAACATCGTCTTTAACTTGGGAGTGCCTGTCCGTCTGTTCCTTGATTGTGTATGTATGATATATATTTATAAATTTATATATATATATAAATGAAACAAGGCAGCAGGCACTCTGTAAACAATGAAACACTGATGCTTATCCCATATGCAGATATTACCAGATCTTCACCCGGAAAGAGAGACAGCACACAGCAAGTTGAAATGACAATATATTGAGGTAAACAAAACCAAGGCACTACATCCGACGTTTCGGTCAGCTACATGTGAACTTCCTCAGGGATGTGCACATCCCGACGGAAGTTCACATGTAGCTGACCGAAACGTCGGATGTAGTGCCTTGGTTTTTGTTACCTCAATATATGTCATTTCAACTTGCTGTGTGCTGTCTCTTCTTTCGGATGAAGATCTGGTAATATCTGCTATTATATATTATACCAAAAACGAATAGATGATACCGTTCCGTGGCTAACAAAAGCTTTTATTGTGCGAGCTTTGAGATACACTGATCTCTCTTCTTCCGGGTGTGACAAATGGATAAAGCAAGAGAGGTTTTTACTAAAAACGTGCACTTTGGAATGTATCATGTGATGAAGCCTATCCCTCCCCCCTGTGCAGTATGCGATTTATAAAGTAAGGTGTGTTAAATGGTCCCTGAATGTTAGTGATGTAAGAGTATGTGTGTGTGGGTGTATGTATGTGTGTAATATAAATGCATAAACAGCCCACAGTGTATACAGCTTTCAGAATCATCGTATCTTTACTTTGAACAGTTCTTGACAATTATTTTGTTTTTCACTAGTCCCTGCTTATGGGGTGTGGAGTGGGAGCGTTTTAACCAATGGTGTGGGTGGTGTAGAAATGTAGAGGTTGTGCACTAATATTAGGCTAAGTCCTAGTGAATTAGCCGTGCGAGGGAGCACGCGCGAGGGAGGGAAGCGTGGTGCTTCCTGGCCTTAGACGTGCGCTGTCCAGGGCGTGTTGGGGGGGGGGAGGGCTGTGACGTCACGGAGCTGGTTGCCCTCATTGGGCAAATCGCTCACGGACCGGCGCCCTGGCTCCGGCGAGCACAGAAACTAAATGTTCTTAAGACACACGCTTCCGCACGCTTGTGGAAGCGTGCGTGAGCCCCTGCTAAAGCCGCTCTATTGCGGCTGCAGGGCTCACTGCGCAGCAGCAGCGGCTCAGCATGGGCGCTGACCTGCCCGAGGCACTTAGTGTGTGTAGATACTATGTGGTCCATATTGGTTATGGGATAGAACTACATGTAACATAGTGTGATACCATCAACTGCCTCTAGGGGCTAGAATCGCGGCAGCTATAGGAATTTCAGCTCTCAGAGAGTTAATCTTTAGAGTAGCTAGTTCAGCTGAAGCTATAGCGTAGTTGAATAGTCAGGAAATGACTACACAGAGCTGCCATAGCCAGAGAGAGCCATGGTGATGAGACATGTGAGGAAGATACAGAGTGAGAGATTGCGTGTCCCAGAGAGGGGACAGAGAAAAGTTCCCAAGTCAAAGAAGGAAGGTTTGGCACAGCCCTTGACAGTGGATCTACAGAGGAGAGTTTCTCTGGAGCTCACGTGGGGCCGAGTTCCCCTAAGGAAGGAAAGAAGGAGAGCCGTGCTGAAGCAGGAACGTCTGCTCAATGGCAACTAACAGATAAGGAAAGCACTTTATTATGTGTGCAGAGACTGTATACTTTGTTGCATATAGCCAGAGCATGTTTTAAGCTAGGAACCAGATAGTTGGCCAGCTTGTGGTTAGAAAGGGCTGAAGCACAAGTGAGTTATTTTCCCTAATGGGAATAGGTATTTTATTTTAGATTTGTTTGACTTAAAGGGACCGTGGCCTGCCTGTTATCATTGACTTAACCCTGTAAATAAACCCCATTATAGAAATAGTGTTTCCGCCTTAAATTGGACATTAAAGAGACTGCAACGTGGTGTGGGCATCACATGGTGGAGAATGCAGGCAGTCCAAAAGGACTGAGCAGCGGAAATGTGGGTTTTGAAAAAAACACGGGGATATTTAAAATGGCCCCGCCCAACTATTTATTTATTGTATGTCTTTATTATATAGCGCCATTATAGTACATAGCGCTTACAGAGTAATACATGTGGTAATCAAATAAATAACAGATAATATAAATAAAAGATCATGGGAATAAGTGCTTCAGACATTAAAAGAACATTAAGGAGAGGAGTTCCTGCCCCGAGGAGCTTACGTCTAATTGGTAGGTAGGAGGAGAACGAGAAGACAGTAGGAGGGAGAGTTTTGTAAGTTGCATCTGCAGGGGCCAAGCTTTATGATAGCATGTGTTCAGAATATCCTGAACTGAAGTTAAAATAAAACAAAATTGTGGCAAGCAATGTCTGTCCCACTGTGTAGGAGCGTTGTGCTTACAGGATACACAAGGGAAGAATACACGATGGATGGTAGAAAATGGAGGATAAAGAATGTGCTGTAATGTGTATGTGCCTGGCCACACAAAACAATGCCATCTTCAGTAATGGGTTATCCGGCGGTTTTGGTCTCGCAAAAAGAACCGACCAGAATGTTTATGGTGTTGCAAAACTAGACCACACCAAACACTGTCCCTTCAGGTGGCATGAGGATGATGATGATGATGACAGGATGATGACGATGGCTACGGGGCTAGCAGGCTACGGGGCCCAGTGAAAAGGACAGTCTCCATTTTCAGCAGAAGTCCAGAAAAATGGTACCCCCATGTGTTCAGGAAGGCGTGGGTCAAAAAAGACCAGAGATGAGGCTACAGCACAGAGTTGTGGTTGCGCAATAGTCACGGGAATTACAACTGCCTTGGGATGACAAAAGGCTACCAATACCGCCATATACAGAAGCCGAGCGAAACAGAGAAACCCAGTACTGGACTGGAAACTGTACTCTGATATGTCCCAGAAAGATGTGAAAAACTTAATCACAGAGTTTAGAAGTTTTCAGCAAGAGGCTCACGCCCTTCAAAGCAGAGCTTGCAAGTAAAGAGAGAATTTACACAAGAAAATTTTGAAGTGCAAGAAGCACTGGAGAGTGCAGTAAGAAAGGCTGCATAAAGAAACTTGTCTCCTGGGTAGAGCAAGAAATGGTGTTGTTGAGTCTGCAAGACGCCGTGGTGAAACAGGCGGATGCTGCGGAGATGTGGCGAAGGCTACAGAGGAAAGTTGTCTAGGCTTCTCACAATGTACAAGTGCTACAGTGAAAAGCCTGAATACCAGTTTGGTCCCACATGAGCAGATTATGAGGAGCGTGAAGGCACGCTGCATCTATCACCAGAGCATCCCTGGGAGGGCGGCGCTTAGATGCCAGGTAGGTTACTCTGTTTGAGAGGCGAGCGGGAAAAGGGTCAACTGAGAGAAACTGGAGCAAGAGCTGGAGAAGCAGAGAGGCTGTCATCCACCCCACGGTTCAGTCGCAAGGAGAAAAGAGGCCTGGAAAACAGAAGCAGCAGCGATTCCTAGAACACAAAAACTGCAGAGCTCCTATAAATTGAAGGAGTTGATGCAAAACCCAGGCAAGCACTGGGAAGAGGTGTGTGAAGGCCCTGAGAGGGGACTTGCAGGATCAAACTGAAAAATTGCAGATGCAGATTGCTGAGTGCAAGATATAGGCTTCGCGGAGAGGGAGGACGGGTGGAGGGGGTGTCCGTCCATCAGGTGGCCTGCCTGACATTACACTATGAAAATGAGCTGGCTGATAAACCATGAGGGCCCGATGAGAGGGCCCGGCTGGAACTGGACAGGTCCGGGAGGAGGCAACCAACAGCTGCAGGCCAAAGAAATCAGAAAAGGGGAACGGGTTTAAGCCTGGACGCTGAATCAGCTGACAGACGTGGAATCACAACTCACAGTAACAGAAGCTGAACTGGCAGCTGCACTGACGGAAAAAGAAATGCAGAAGGACAGCTTCAAGACCTGAGGAAGGACCTGGAGTCTGAGCGTGCTGGCCCAAGATGGCAGAGAGGAAACAAAAAAGCATGACCTGGGGAGGAGCTCGAGGCCTATGAGAATGAGAGGGACGCTACGTTGGAACTCTAATGCTGCCAAGCAGGAGGTTTTCAGGCTGGAGGAGAAGGTCCAAAGCACACACAGGCCTCATTTGCATGTCATTTCCAGAACCCTCGCTTGCAGTGAATGGAACCCTGTGGGGGTGGGGTAATGGTTGACACGGCAGGCACTGGCACCACACGTAATATTTCCGGTTTGCTATAAATAATATAAAAATATAGATATATTTATATAATAATATATAAAATATATAATATATATATATTAATATATATGTTATACACATATATAATATTATACACATTATATATTATACACATATAACAAAATGACTCCCGTTCACTACAATCTTACGAGACAAAACAATCCCCAAAAAGAAAAAAAAATAGACACTAATGACTTTTCTTCATTTTAGATTGTCATTGACATTTTTAGAAGACTAGGGCTTCTTTCACAAATTGGTGCTAAGCGTTCAAAAAAATTGGCAGTGAGGCGCCTTAAAACTTAGCACCAATTAGAAAATGTGACCATTACAGAATGTGAAATGTTGTTCAGTAAAAAGTGTTCTGTGATGGATCTATAAAATGTGTCTTTTAAACAAAGGAACATCTCAAGGAAAATGGCTCTTCTCTGGCACAAGCAAAATTGGTACTTCTGTAGACTATTCGGAATCCAATCACTTGGAAGCAGCACCAAAGGTAAATACAGTATACACAAAAAACTGGTGCTACAAATTTCGAGTGTGTGATACATAACTGGAGTGACATGAAAAATCCTTCTCAGGTGTTTGTTGTGAGTGGATTATCAGAGCCCTCAAAGAGAGCAACGTAAGCTTTAAAGATCTCGGGACAACTAAAAGGAACGTATGAGATAACATGATGTGCAGGACCACAGACAGCTTTCCCGGGGCCCACGACCTAAAGTTTCCTGGTGCCCCCCCCCCACCCACGTGTCGGCGGCCTTGCGAAGAACATCTCCCCCTGTTCTCTTACATGCCCCCCATTTATCACCCCTCTACACTCCCCCGCGCACCCGTTCCTTCCCCCCCCTCGCCCCAAATACACAACACATACACAATAAGCCCCTACCCAAACTACACACAAAAACATACACAAAAGGCCCCCTTCCAAAAGACACACAACAAGACAAGAACACCCCCACCCCAAAGTACACACACACACCACACACACACACCACACACACACACACACACACACACACCATCACACACACACACACACACACACACCTCACCCTCACACACAACACACACAATAAACCCACCCAACTACACCACACACCACACACACAATAAACCCCCACTCCAAATACACACACACACACAATAAGCCCCGTCCCCAAATACACACACACACACACACACATTCACAATAAGGCCCCTTCCAAAAATACACACACCAACACACACACACACACACACACACACACTACACACACACACACACACACCACACAACAACAAAACACATAACATAAAATACACAACAATTACACATACACTACCATACACAAAAAAACACAAAGCCATAACCAAACAACACACAATAAGACCCCTACCCAAGATACAACCACACACACACGATGCACAAAAGACCACCAAACAAGCAAACACACACACAAAAATCCCCACCCCAAGAACACACACAACACAAAAACCCCACGCCAAAGACACCCCCACACACCACAACACACATCCACACACACACACACACACACAACACACACACACACACACACACACACACACACACACACACACACCACAACACACACACACACAAAGCCCCTTACCCAAAATACACACACATTCACAATAAGGCCCTCTTCCAAAAATACACACACACACACACACACACACACACACAATAAACTCCCACCCCAAATACACACACACACACACACACACACACAACACACACAAACACACACACCACACAGCACCACCACACACACTAAACCCCCACCCCAAATACCACAACACACAGACTCACAACACAATATTATTAGCTATTAGAGCTACAGTGTAGTACTCTTATTGGGCTGAGACATCTGTGAGGAATTGCAGTCTTCTCCAACATCTTTGTCAAGGGATCCATCTTGGTTTGCCCAGCACTGTTTTTGCAGAATGCCGTGTCACAGCATGTACTGAGAATTGTCTTAAGTCTCTACCCTATAGAGCTTACAATCTATTTTTCTGAAGCCCAAGTCACGGGGTGATAAATTGATTTCCTCCACATACAAAGCAACTACACCGGCAAATTGAGCTGAGCTCACCGCATTATCCACTAGAACATCTTTTGTCTTGCAAAAATGTCCTGCCAGTGTTAGCTTGCTGGTTAGGCCACTTTGACACCGCCAAACTGGGCTGATGAGAATCTGATTGTGTGAACCCGCCATGGCTGCTTTACTCTGGAGTAAGTTTCTCTTTTGGGTACCGGTGGAGTAAAAGTAAATATCAGTTTCAGAATGCAGGGTGGACTGAATTTCCTCTATAAAAAAATGCCCATAAGATTCTTACATGATATTGGTGAGCCCCGAGCCATGAGTGCAATCATCAAGTGTCCTAACAGCGACCAACGCCTATATTTAATCGGTAATGTAGTTAGCCAGGCACACTGAGCTCAGGATTGTGCCGGCTCACTCCCTGCGGGAGATTTGACATCGGACAGCCACCAGTGATTACAGCGGATATAAAAAGGCGTTGTTGACATTAGGTCGCCAGAACACTGGAAGCTCAGGAAATTAATTCCATCTATTCTGTATCTGGGTCTTGTTTATCTTCATAAACCTCTTCACTACTTTTTCTGCCATTTATCATGAGTACGTGTCCTCTCACCGTTGCTCAACCCACCTCCCTGCCTTTCTCTCTTCAAACTTCTATTCCCTGCCGCTCAACTTCTTTTACATTTGCTGCCCCATTGCAAATCACAAAACAAAGCAGAGAATGGGCTGCAGGACCCCAACTGTAAATCTATACTATAATTGCAACAACTGACTGGATGGAGTGGAAACTCTGTGGTTCATTTAGGTTTATTGTGCTAAGTCAGCCTCAACGGTCTATTTACCCTTTTTTAATCAATAGCAGAGATCTTCCACTAGCCCACACTCTGATTATCACACTTTCTGTCATACAGTGTTGGTGTTTGGAAAACTGTTGTCCCTGGTTTCAGTATTTTATAACAAAGTTGATAAGGAGAACTCAAGCAAATCTGGATTAAAACTGCCATAGGTGCTTGAAAGGTGGAAGAAATCCAGATGCTTAACTTGTAGCAGAAAGTCAGCTCTTGTGGACTTCATAAAGGTCTTTGTTTGTTTACATTGTTCAATGTTTCGTAGTGTGTGTTGAGTATGTTTACTGGCAATTCACTTACGCGGTGTAATGCGGCAAGCCACACGCTTCTAGAGATCTATGTAAAAAAAACCTCCAGGATATATCTGCGTTGCCCCAATGGCAGACATTGAAAAGAGTTCACCAAGAGTTGCTCCCCTCTGCACAGGAAACAAATGTCCTAAGGGACAACATCTGGATGCTTGCTGTGTTTTCGTCAGCCCAGGTCTCTGCAATTGTATTGCTCGGACTGCAGGACTTGCATAGCTGAATGAATTCAGAAATCCTTCAGGCCTACATCCGGGTCACCTATGGTGGTAGCCAATCAGAGAGACACACCAATCTGTTTACACTGCGAAACACAAACACTTCTCATCCCCCCTGACCCTATGTTTACATTACCCTTCTTATAGATTGTAAGCTCCTGGGTCAGGGACTCCTTACCTACTGTAACAATGTGTGCTAATGATTGTTAGTGTATTGTTTACATCCTCCAACGCTTTGTTTGTTGACGGTGTTGTCATTGAATCAGGAAAGCAGAGCCGCAGTGCTGAGGTAGGAGTGCAGGAATAAACCGACCAGAGCCCGGGAACAGAGTCCTGTTACCAGTACCCATAGTCGGTCAAGGCTGGGCGGGGCAGTGGTGCAGAGTCCAGGCGACAGGCAAAAGGTTAGGGCATGCGGAAGGCAGCGATCGGTCGGGGTCACGGTTCCGGGGTGCAGCAACAGGGATTCTAAATAGGGGAAAGAAGGGACTTGGCGTAATGACGGCGCGAAGACAATCGGAGATAACACAGCAAACAGAAACTTCTGCTCGTGATGCCCACTGAGGAATTGCGCCTTATAGACGCAGGGCGTGCAGTAACCAAAATGGCGGAAAAAAATGAGGAGAAGGGCAGCAAGCTGGAAAACCGGAACTGGAACAAACCCCCGGCACGGATCCGCAGAATCCTTCTACAATTGTACAGCGCTACGGAATAGTTGGCACATTCTAAATAAAATGCTAAATAATAATAAAATGGATAAGAAGCAAAGTGTGACACTGTGAGTGCTCATTGCATGATCATTATCCAGAATCCTGGCTACAGTGGAAGCATTGTATGCTAAGAAATATGGTGAAGGCAGAGTTTACCCAAAGCACACACACAACGCACACACACACCACCCTTTATAAACCTCCCTTCCCAAATACATAATAATCCCCCTCCCCAAATACACACACACATACACCCCTCTCCCCAAATAAAGACACACACAATAGGCCCCCTCCTCAAATACACAGAAACACATTCACAACAATAGGCCCCCCCCACCCCAAATACACACACACACAATAGGCACCCTTTCCCAATTACACACACACAATAGGCCCCTCCCAATTACATAGTTACATATGTACATAGTAGAGGAGGTTGAAAAAAAAAGACAATCATCAAGTTCAACCTATCTAAATTTAGATGACAGGTACATAATCCTATCTCCGTACTTACAGTATATTGATCCAGAGGATGGCAAACACAAAAATCCCCAGTGAAATATCATCCAATGATATCTCATAAAGGGGCAAAATAAATCCTTCTGACTCCAAGAATTGGCATAAGATTATTCCCTGGATCAAAACACCTTCCAGTTTACTTATTTGGATATCCTGTATACCTTTCCTTCTAAAAAGATGTCCAACCTTTTTTTGAAACAAATCTTTGTGTATATGTCACTAACAGTCTGCATGGGTAATGAAGTCCCATTTTAACTGCCCTTAATGTAAAGAACCTTTCTTTTGTGCTGGTGAAATCTCCTTTCCTCCAACCTTAGAAGGTGACACCATTGCCCCCTTAGTATGCCAGTTGGATATATAGTCTTTTGAAAGCTCCTGTACAGTCCCCGAATATATTTGATATTTTATTGATATCCCGCTTAGAAGCCTCTTTTCTATGGAGAATAAATCTAGTTTAGTAGCCTCCTCCGCATGTACCAGATTGTCCATCCCCTTATTAATTTGGTGGCTCTTCTCTGCACTCTCTCTAGTTCCATAATGTTTTTAAGGAGTGGTGCCCAAAATATACTCCATATCAAGGTGTGGTTTTAGTAATGCTTTATAAAAGGGACATAATTATGTTTACTTCCTTTCCATTCATTGCCCGTTTTAATGCAAGATAAAATCATGTTTGCCTTTGCAGCTTACGATGCTGACATTGGGCACTATTGCTAAACCTGCTATCTACAAGCACTCATAAATCTTTCTCCATCAAGGATTCTAATTTATCCCCATTTATTGGTATGTCGCCTGTTTATTTTGGTTCCCAATAGCATAACTTACATTTATTGTATTTAAACCTATCTGCCATTACCTGCCCAATGTTCAAGAGTAAATCCAAGTCTTCTTGGAGGGAAATTACATTCCTGCTATGATTCTACTGCTTGCAAAATTTAGGGTTGATCAGCAAGGATTGTGACTTTGCTCTCTATGTCAACCTCAAGGTCATTAATAAACAAGGTAATAAGCAAGGGTCCCAGTACGATCCCAGAGTACTACACTCCCGACCTTAGCCCAACTGAAAAAAAGTTCCCATTTATGACAACCTCTGTTGTCTGTCCTTTAACCAGTTTTCAATCCAGGTGCATATATTATTACTGAGTCCAAACTTCTTTATTTGTACAACAACCTCTTGTGTGAACCCGTTATCAAAGAGAATTGCAAAATCTACAGTAGACCACCCATCAACTGCAGTACCCTGGTCTAAATTCCTACTTACCTCCTCAAAGAAACAATAGTGTTGGTTGTATATAATATGATACAGTATATTTTAAAGACGGCTCCTAAATATTGTTAGCATTTACAATTCTCTTCCAGGATAACGGGTGACTCAGGACAAAGGTTTATTTTAAAAAACAAAACACTTATGTCAAAAAATATCCTTATCTCTGGCTTCTCACAAAAGAGGAAAAACATAAGCGTAGAGGAAGGGGTAATGTTACTTTGCACATCATCCCTCTCTTGTAGTAAGACTAAGAGTAAGATAGCAGCCGAAGGGACCAAGCCTGCACCCACTGCCCACTGATTACTATTAAATGTATTATTTTCCTCTTTGTCACCGCGATGAAGTGCGCCCTGAAGATTCTTTGTTTTTTATGGTCTTTTTTATTGTTGTTTTTTTGTATTTTAAAGGGGGGAAAGGAAATGGGTGGACGGGAGGATAGCAATTGGCTGGAGGTGGTTGGGTGACACCGCTTTAATTAGGTTCGGCAGGGAACATGTGGCGTTGGGGGGAATTCTCTCCAGAAAGTTTTCAAAATAACCCGAGGACAATGTTTGACAACAAGTTGCAGAGAAATCTGACTGATTAGCGTTGAAGGTGCAGCAGAGGTGGGAAAGAAAGCTGATGTACTTGTCAAGGCACGTGATATTTAAAGCAACAGAACATGCATCTTGTGTTTTCTGTAAAATCTAACGGTTCTGTAGCATTAGATAATAGTGCATGTTTTTGTTTTTTTGATATTAAATCAATGCCATTTTAATATAATGAGCATCCTTGATTCTATACGTTGTGTTTAGCACACTTCCCAGCAGTGGCAAGGTATAGAAACACTATCGTTTGTGATAATGTGTTGCCAATGTCCCAGCAGGTTCAGCTGCAAACGGTTCAACAATAATGTTATCTTAGTTATATAAGATACCTTGTAGCTGACGCGTTAAAACTGATGTTTGATCGATTGAAACGGAAAGCGCGGCCATTACGTTAGGCACACAATCAGGATTTGTACAGATGTACTAAACAGGAGCAGCAAATGCATGGGCACAGCTTAGGTAAGAAAGTAGAATTATACATTGTACAGGCTTTACATATTAGAAGAACATATTGAGGAGGGAAATGTGTGATTGCCCGCTTAAACACCCTTTAAAGCTTTCATAACAGGCTCTCTGCAAGAGGGCATAATGGGTTAGTCCTTTTAAACGAAGTGGGTGGATAACCTCTTTTCCCCATATTTGTAAAGGCACAGGATTTGGCACGCCAAACCTGAAAAAGTGACAGAGGAACTGTGGGTACAATATTCAAGGTTAACAATACAGGATGGGACCTTCCAATATTGCTTGCAAAATACTTATCTAAGCTCATAATACAGCAAAGGAACAATTCCTAAGCAATCGTTTTAGTGGGAGTAACCAGGCTGAACCGAGAACTTTGGTACTGGTCACATAAAATCTGGAACTCGTATATTATCTGCTCTTTACATGTTTTTTACCTTGTCCACTCAGCAACCCAACCGAGGTGATAAAAATGAACCGTCAAGAACTTTTATCAATTAGTATCGGCTCAGCGCACCCGCTGCAGTGTTTATGACTAGGACCAAAGGAATTTCAAAGTCCGGCGGAATCAATAGAACCCTTCAGTTCTAAAGCTGCGTTGCCCCACAGACGGACAGACTTGGAGGCAACTAAAGGGGTCGCCGTTTGATAATGTTAGACTGCTCTATTGCTCATGAACGCACAACCCTCTCATCCCTGTACCCCAATGCCACCTTCCCTTTAGTCCTTGTATAGTATAATACTTTATTTTTATTTTATATTATCCTTCCCCCCCTTTTTGGTTACATAGATTATAAGTTCTATCTGTGTTATGAAGTTTCTCGCTGTACCAGACAGAACAGTGCCAGGTGTTAAGCATGTTGTATTTCATGTGTTTATTACTAGTCTGCTGTGTCCAATTTGGTTTGACCACATCAGATGTGGTCTCACATGTCATATAAGTTGTGTCTGTGTACTGACATATTCTCTATTGATAAAGTCCCATGTAGGATGAAAGCGTTAGGAGTGGTTCTACTATGTGTCTACCTTTTTCTTAAATCGTGAAAGTAGGTTTTATGTCTACGAGCTTGTAGTGTTATAGGAGTCAGTGACATCCGCCTTTCTACCTCTTAGATTATGAAGTTGCTTTTCTAACCAATGTTTTAAAGGATCTGCCATTTATTCTTCTACATTTTTCCATCAAAAAACATCATCCCAATGTATTCCTGTGATTAATCATCAGTTTATATTAAAATCTGGCCTTCTAAGTTTAAAGTCTTCGTTGAACAAGTAAGTAATCTGTTTTTTGAGCATTTATTCAAATGAGACCAGGTTATGATCACTGTTTACCCAAATGTTCCAGTCTTGAATATTGTTACTATTCTACATTGGTTTGAATTACCCAAATTAGTATTGCCCCTCTCCTGTTGGTTCCGTCGTAAAATTTGGGTCACATAATGTGACTTTAAGCATCCCAACAAACATTTTCTTTTGTTGTAGATGCTCAATCTCAGTACCCCTCAGTCTATGTCGGGTAATTAAATCACCCATTATGCAACATGACGCTAGTTTTGTATGCCTTTCCATTGCCCAAATGTATTTTTTGCTTCCTAATCTCACCGATATTTGGTGGTTGTAAGATATCCCTACCAAAATTGCTTTATACTGATATCTCCATTGCTTCATTTCTATCCACAAGGTCTTTACATTTTCCATCATTCTCTTTATAACTTTTCCCTTATTATAAGGTTGTAGATTCAGTTTCCTACATCCATAAACATCTCCGCCTCCTCTTTATTTGCTCGATCTTTCCAAACGAGGAATAACTTCTACAATACTGCCAGAATGAGTCTATCCACACGCTGTTTCATGTGTACTGCCTTGCGCATTCCTACTCTACCCTGTAGCTATTAATCAGCTCCCCCCTATTCTGTCGGCTTCTTGCATATAGCAGTCCGAAATACAGACACACATACAATAGGCCTACCTCCCCACAATATACAGGTTGAAACATGGTATGGCCAGAATAATACCTCTCTTTCCCTACAGTGGTATCTGTGATGTAATCCTGAGTAGGTTAGGGCCTTCATGGGTGAATCTATGGGCCATTGACCCCCTCCGTTCTGTCCACTGTAAGTGATGGAAGTAAGGTGGCGACTCATGGCCTGTTGTAGAGCCTATCGGTCTGAGGGGTACGTCCATGCCTTGCCCTTCTAAAGCTAAAACCAGTGGGTTGTAGCCAAAGTTAGATCAGGTCTTGTTCTGCCTTTCCAAGGAGATGAGCATGGGCTGTCCAGGAATCTCCATGGGCGCGGATGCGATGGCCACTCAGGCCTAAGCGGCCTGAGGACCACCAAGACTCAAGGCTCCCTATTACCTCGGGGAAAGCAACATTCTGAAGTCCTGGGACGATGGCCCTTAAACGTGTGCTTTGTGAAAAGCTGCTGCAGCATGTTCCCAATTAACTTGTTGTTCGCATACCTATGCCTGTGTGTCAGTTCCTGGGCAGGAAGGGAAGGGAAAGGAGTGTTGAGGGGGTGGGACTGACATCCTGTTCCCAGGAGCCCACTCACAGCTGGAGGCGCGGAACCAATGAGCAAGAACCCAGAGGGCCCGCCCCCA
>WSYH01012204.1:0-19283 GCA_036426205.1 Ascaphus truei | reverse complement strand
CTCCTCCCCTCCCCTCTCCTCTCCTCTCCTCCCCTCCCCCTTCCTCTCCTCTCCCTTCCTCTCCTCTCCCCTCCTCTCCCCTCCAGCAGAGCCTGCAGTGGTTTGGGCTTCTCGGGTTGAGCTGACAGCCAGTGCAGAGCCGCACTGCTCACTGTAAACCCCGCACTGGCTGTCCTCTGGGAGTGCGCAGGTCAGCACAGCGCGGGGGATGCTGGGTTGGGGCTTCCCCGCCCTCAGTCCCAAGTTGGGAAGAGGGGGGGGGGAGCGGGCTCACAGGCATCAGACCGGACACCCTGCTTGCCCTGCGGGACCTCTGCTCTGCGCATGCTGAATCGCTGCCATTTTTATTTTTAATTTTTTTAAATATAAAGGGCAGGGCCGCACGGGGGCCGGACCAAATCATATCGGCCCGCGGGCCGGACGTTCCCCACCCCTGCTCTAGGAGATGTCACTATTACACTGTGTTTTGTGATTCTCACCTGATGGCTCACAGAATACTGAGCGTCCGCCGATGGTTGTGGGGATGAACAGGACAGGCCTTCATTGCTGGGTGGTTCTTTCTTACTGGTGCAGCGCCTCCACTCCCCGCAGGCCCCGGCAGGACTGGGTGCAGTCCCTGCAGGAAAACTCTTGGATACGCCCCCGGATTAACTGCACTCTCAGGCAGGAGTATATAAAACAGGAACAGTCTTTATTTTCTTTACAACAGGATACAGCATACAACGGTATACTTATTTTCAAGTCCCTGGATTCAATCCCCAGGGCTTGAGGCCCTAAAGGTCTATCCTCAGCTCTTCCCTTATTCCCTGGTGGCACAAGGGGTAGTGGTCCCACTCCCCTAAGGGAGGGGAAGGAAGGTGGGCAGGGCCCTGGCTCCACACTTCCTAGAACTCAGCATTGAACTCTAAATTTAGGCTCTGCAGTTCCTTTTGTACCCAGGAGGAGGTCTGAGCCCCTGATTGGGCAGTACACAGGCCTTAGTCCGCCCCCCAGTCACTCAAGGAAGCTGCTTACTACAGGGGAAAACCCGGATTAACCCTAACAGTGCCTGCACTGGTACCAGGGCGTATGTGTTAGGCAGGGCAGATTAATAGCCAAGAGGACAAATGGCTACATAAAATACAGGGAAAAATGGGTCCCTGCAATTTTGAGGTAATTTGAAAATTGTGCCAAATACAGAAGAATTTACGGTGCATCTGATCTCAGACGCACTATTAGAGAGGGTTGGGGTTTCTTACAATGCATCTGGTATCAGACACACTATTAGAGAGGGTTGGGAACCCACAGAATTTCACAATATAACTTATTTTGCCAAATAAAAAAAAAAGGTTGAAAACAACTAATCTAGCCCCACGTCAACAACTATATACACAGTACAAGAGCAATGCAAGATCATCAGGCAAAGACAAAATTTTCTAGCTATTTAGGAATACAGATTAGTTTGGTTACCATTGCATACTGCAGGGTTCATGTATATTTAAATGTTTTATTTTTTTGCATGTGTGGTTAGCTTCATTATTCTTTTTTTATTTTTTTAAGTGTTCCCAAATGTGGTTCACAAGGTGACAGGAAATGTTGGCAGTGGCATCTAGGGAGCAATGTATGCATATGTGAAATAAGTTATGTTAAATTAATGTTATAGGTCACAGACACAAGATCAAAAGTCAGGAATTTGTGATGTAATGACCAAACATAACTGGGAGTTACAGTCCCATAAGTGGTGAAGTCATTGCAGAACTTTTTCTTTGACGATGGGCCATATGGTTACCTTAATGTAGGTTATGTAATGAATATGCTGATATGTTCCTTGGAGGCACTTTCTCTGGTCCTCCATCTTAAATTGACCCTGTAACTTGGAAACCAAATCATTGTGACTTCACGTTCTTACACCTTCCCTAAAATGGCTCTAATAAAGGACCTGAACAGAAATGTGCAAACTTTTCAAAGCGCATTCGTGAAATGTGAAGCGTGTTTCAACCCCCCACGCCTCCCAATTTGATTCTCTGTAAAACGTTTGGTCAAGCCTCAAAGGGCTAATTAGAAGGGAAATATGGCTAGGCAGAGAAACATGGCGGCCGTTCCCTACTTGCAGTCTTGGCTGTATGCGAATCTATGGATTTTAGAGACTTTTGCTGGCAAATCTGGCGAGAATTTAGCAAGTGAGCATATTATCTGAAATTGCAATGCACATAGACTTGATGCATGGAGAATCGTCTGCGCACACTGACTAAATGGCTCCTTTCTTTGCTACTTAAAAAAAGGCCAATTTTGCATGGTGAACGGATCACACATCTCTAGACATGAAGCTGTATATTAAGTCTACTATTCCATTTTAGTCCAAAAAATACATAAACAAAACAGGTCCCCTTAGAACATGGGTGCTCAACTCCAGTCCTCAAGCAGAACTAGTTTTCAGGCTATCCCTGCTTCAGCTCAGGTGGCTCAATCAGATTGAGCCATCTGTGCTAAAGCTGGGATATCCTGAAAACCTAACCTGTTAGGGGGTGGTCTTGAGGGTTGGAGTTGAGCATCCCTGCCTTAGAATGTTACCTGTGATTTATAGCTCTTTGAACATATGATCTTTAGCTCCACATCGGCCTCTGTATCCAATAGTGATAACACATGGAGCAATGTTCTCTTTACAATGTTTTACAAAAGCAAATAAATATCTTGACAATGATCAAAGACAGAAACCTCGAGCTTCAAAGGTCAATGCACTTTTTTCATTGCACAATAACACATTTCTAACAATTTTCGTACCCTTACTGTACTTTCTGCCTTTCACCCTGATTGTACAGTGCTGTGAATT
This sequence comes from Ascaphus truei, assembly GCA_036426205.1. Lineage (NCBI taxonomy): Eukaryota > Metazoa > Chordata > Amphibia > Anura > Ascaphidae > Ascaphus > Ascaphus truei. Next base: position 16,474 of record WSYH01012204.1, on the reverse strand, counting down.
GCCAGTATCTACTCTTCCATAGAAATATTGATGCAATATCCTTTTTAGAGATAATGTGAAATGTAGAAATTCATGAATTGCTGCTACATTCAAGATTTAGTTGGATATAAGCGACTAAAAATAATGCTGCATGGAGTATTCTGTAACATACCGTACGTATGTTAGTGTGTTGTTACATATTTGCATAGTAGATCAGGGGTGCACAAACTGGGGAGCGTGAGATTTTCTGGGGGGGGCACGGCGCTTACGGAAGCCCAGGGCTTTTCCCCAAAGCATTTAAATGCCACAGGACCGCGCAAGGCCTCTGTAAGTTCTCTTACTTTGTCTCCGGCACTTCGCCATAGCAACGCAGTGTCAAATGACGCCGCGGGGTCATGTGACGTCGCTTTGCCATGGCAACGCAACAACACGGCCCCGGCAGCGTCATTTGACGCCGGAGACAAGGTAAGAGGGGGGGGGGGGGGGGGGAGAACAGGCAGGGTGGCGCAGGGGGAAAAGTTTGCGCACCCCTGTAGTAGATGATGTTGAAAAAAGACATATGTCCATTGAGTTCAAACCAATGTTAAATATATTCAAATATATGACTTTTGGACCTAGGTTTAAAAATCTTTTTAACATGTCTCAAACGATAAAAATTAAAAAATGTTAGAACATGTGTGACGCAGCTGTGCGCTTTCTTTCAATTGAACTCCCATTTATTTTGTCAGTTGAGACTTCACCTCACTATAATAACCCCAGTGTACGTGAGATATGATTGTGGTCAAAAAATTAAATAATGTGTTTGGAATGCTTTAAAATATGGAAGAGTAAAAACAGAATTTTCTGTCACTCTTCGGATAACACTTAACATGCTTGTTCCTTTTAAAGACTTGTGGGATGATAGCTCAGTGTGAGCATATAGAAATATGGATTGTCTTTTGTTCAGACAGTAGGACTTTGGCTTTTTATAAACGTTACCCAACAAACCAGATTTCAGGAGAAAAAAAAGGTTTGCTGTTTTCCATGAATAAGAGCATTTTCTCCCTGACATGTATTTTTTTTTTTTTTTTTAGCTTTGCCAAATAAATCTCTTATTTTAGGACTTCCTCAAATCTAAATATCTAGGAACATTTGTAACTTTTAGATTTCCTTTCAATTGACGTCTTTATTGAAAAACATACTTCTGTAGCCAAGTCCCCTTGGACTACTGATTCCCTGGCCCATCCAACACTGTAAGGCTAAGGCCCCGCTCCCAGAGTCAGCGCACCCGCACTGCAGACAGGCGGTGCGCTGACATACACAGACCGCGATATGCGGTCTGTAGGGAGCGGGAGGTGGGCGGGAGTGGGAGGCTTGACAGGGAGGGGGGGCATGGCTTGAGCGGAGGGACCCGCTACTCTCCCCCCCCCTCTCCCTCCACGGACTCGGGCTGGAGCTGCTGAGGGTAAGTATTAAACACACACACACGTAGGCACTCATACACACACACAGGCAGGCAGGCACTCACGCACTCATACACACACACGCGCGCACACACAGGCAGGCACTCACGCACTCATACACACACACACACAGACAGAGGCAGGCACTCACGCACTCAGGCACACACATACACACACACAGACAGGCACGCACGCACTCAGACACACACACAGACAGGCACTCACGCTTTCACTCCACACTCCTCCCCGCTCCCCGAAGCCTCTCCTCCTCCCGAAGCCTCCTCTCCCCATTGGCTCACAGCCACACCACGTGACGCGTCAACGCTAGGGATCACCATTTTCTTGTGTCCCATAGCGGCTGACGCGCCACAGCGTGTACTGCTCTGTGCCGCCAGGGGGGACCGGGACCGGCTCGCGAGGATTCCCCTGCTGGTGGGGAACTCGCGACATGGCCGCCCGCGCCAACGAGCGCAGCGGGACTGAGGCCTAAGTCCCAGTAAAGAGTGGGCAGTGTTGGGAGTAATTCCTACGGGATCTGTTATATTGTTCTGTGTGTATTATCAATAAAGTTCAGGAATAGCCTGGTATTGTAAGGGGGGTCTATGCCAGTAGGTAGGCCGGCTTACAAGCCACTTCCCAAGGAAGGAGTTATTTACCCCCTCTGTAGGTTAGAGTAATGGTTTAAGGGGGAGTTCTGGGCTGCCCTCCATGCTATGAGGACGCAGCAGAGAGCCTCTCCTGAGAAAGAGTAGGCTGAGGCATTGCCCTATTAGGGGGTAAGTTTTGCTGAGTATTCAAGGCCTTAAGCCGGGCACTATATTCAGGGACTGTATCCTGCTGTGTACCAAATAAACCCCAGTTAGACCAACTCTGGTGTGCTAATTGAAATCTGACCACCCAAAGAAGAAGTGCCCCTGAAGTCCATCCTGGCCGCACCAGGATCCTCTTGGGCTGGTGGCACTGCCACTGACGACGAACCATCTGTATAGCCTGTCCTGATGCACTCCCTGTATCATCGTGGAGATCTCTGGCCTCCTGTTCCACCTCACAGGTAAGCACCAGCGCCACAATAAACCAGTATCGACACAATCTCACTTAGAATGGGGGAAAAGGTGCTACAGATGAAGGCACTGCTGACATTTACATTCATCAGGACAGGCTTTTGCAGCAGGACCCAGAGACATGCTTCTGTTTCATTTATGGGCATGTACGTGTATATAACTTTTAGTGTTCTGAGGAGGTCCAGGGGACTGTGCCATGCAGCCCTGTTCTATCCTGTGTTCTCTATACGCTGGCAGGCATCTTAGGAAAGGCGCTTGCTCTACAAGTAGCCAAGAAACTCTGTTAGAGGAGCTGCAGCTATACTATGGCGGTCCCCTTAGTGAGGGGCCGCCTCTCGGTGATCCAATCCTAAGAAGAGGTGCGGGAGCGGTACCCCTAGGCTTACCTGGGGGAGCTGCGATCCGCACCATGCTACAATATTCTAAGAAGATGAGTGGGGTAGTTCCTTGATGCCTCACTGAGGAGACTAGAGCCCACCCGTGCTAACTGTAAAGAGAGAGTTCCCTGTTGTGTCACCGGGGAGACTGTTGTCCAACCATGATACCCTATGAAGAGGTGTATTGTATTGTATGTCTTTATTTATGTAGCGCCATTAATGTACATAGAGCTTCACAGAAGTAATACACGTGGTAATCATATAAATAACAGATAATATAAATAACAGATCATGGGAATAAGTGCATCAGACATAAAAGTAACATTAAGGAAGAGGCGTCCCTGCCCCGAGGAGCTTACAGTCTAATTGGTAGGTAGGGAGAACATACAGCGACAGTAGGAAGGTGTTCTGGTAAGTGCGTCTGCAGGGGGGCAAGCTTTATGTATCATGTGTCCAGTATAATCCACGGTGCTATTCATATGCTTCTTTAAGCAAGTGTGTCTTAAGGTGGGTCTTAAAGGTGGATAGAGAGGGTGCTAGTCGGGTATTGAGGGGAAGGGCATTCCAGAGGTGCGGGGCAGTAAGTGAGAAAGGTTTAAGGCGGGAGAGGGCTTTAGATACTGTAAGGAATCGGGGAACACGCCCCCTGCGGCGTGCTCCCTCCTTACCTGCCGCATCTCAGTTCCCGCTCTCCATTAGAGCATGCACGCACCCGCGGTTCCCTACTCGTAGCACGGAGCCCGGCCACCCCGGTCGCGTCACGCATTTCTCACGCGTGGCGCGTACACAAGTGACGGCGTGCGCCGCCCTCCAGCTGCGAGTCAACTTCACCGCACCCTGTGGCGTATTCTCTACCATGCCTAGTTTCTCTGATGTCTCTCTGAATGGCATGCGCCGCCCTCTAGCTGCGAGTCAAGATTCCCTGTTGATTCTCTGTGTGGCGGGCGCTGCCCTCTAGCTGCCGAGCATTCCTTCCTATGCATCGCGCCCCCTAAGTCTCTTGGATCGCTCGGAGTCGATTCTTAAGAGGGGGGTACTGTAACGATGCGCGGAACACGCCCCCTGCGGCGTGTCCCTTCCTACTGTTACTTCTGATCGCCGCCCTCTAGCTGCGAGTCAAGATCCTATGTCTTTAAGGATTCGAAGCAAGCAACGCCATCTTGCTTTCTGGCAAACCCTGCCCTCTTCCTCCTGACAGGAAGTAAGCCTCTCTTTGACTTTCTCTCTGCTATTAGTCTTTTGCTACCAGCCTGGTGCCTGCTAGTACTCATCGCATACCTGCCTGGACCTCCTTGGGACCTTTACTTATCTCTGTGGATTCCGGAAAGACTGGGACAGTCACTCTTATTACTACTAAGTTAGTTTACCGTCGGGTAGTGTAGGTACCTGCTTAGTAGGGTTCACCTTGACGTTGGTAGCAGGTTATAATTCCTTGGCCAATGGATTAGACTAAGAACCCTATGTATTTAGTTTCACTGCACCTTGCTGTTTTTGTTACTATGCCTTTAAGAAGTCTGGATGTTCTCCAAGAAGCAATCCTTCTGGATGTTACCTGTGCTCTGGACTCCATGCCATGCCCATGTTCCGGTTTCCATTCCCAGACTCCCGTGCTGAAGCGCTGGCTTCTCAGCAAACCCCCGCGTTGGTGCCTGAGTAGTGCGCACTCCCGCTTGCTGTCAGAGCACGCGCGCACTTGCAGCGGATCACTCATGTCTCTGAGTAGGCACCGCACCTCCGGAGACGCGCACGCATTCTCATGCGCGCGGCGCGGTCACGTGACTACGTGCGCCGATCCCCAGCTGCGCGGCAACTTACTCCTTCGTATCCACTGCGGCCTCCTCACCTCGCTAACGGGTCCTTCCCTTTCTTCCCTGCGTTGTGAGGAGAGCACAAGCGTGACATTATGCTCGGCCAAACAAAGGACCCCAGAGGTGGCCCCGCTGTCTCCATGTTCCATGCCATGTTCGTGTCCATGTTCCTGAGGCCTGCTGCTAGCTCCATGCAGAGGCCCGTTCCTGTACCCCTGTAACGTTGGGAGATCTATAGTCCCCCTAGTCTAGTAAGGATCGTTCGGAGTCCGATCCTGAAGGGGGGGGTACTGTAAGGAACGGGGAACACGCCCCCTGCGGCGTGCTCCTCCTTACCTGCCGCATCTCAGTTCCCGCTCTCCTTATAGAGCATGCACGCACCCGCGGTTCCCTACTCGTAGCACGAGCCCCGGCCACCCCCGGTCGCGTCACGCATTCTTCTACGCGTGGCGCGTACACGTGACGGCGTGCGCCGCCCTCAGCTGCGAGTCCACTTCACGCCCCCTTGTGGCGTATTCTCTACCCATGCCTAGTTTCTCTGATGTCTCTCTGAATGGCATGCGCCGCCCTCTAGCTGCGAGTCAAGATTCCCTGTTGATTCTCTGTGTGGCGGGCGCTGCCCTCTAGCTGCGAGCATTCCTTCCTATGCATCGCTGCCCCTAAGTCTCTTGGATCGCTCGGAGTTCGATCCTTAAGAGGGGGGTACTGTAACGATGCGCGGAACACGCCCACTGCGGCGTGTCCCTCCTTACCTGTTTACTTCTGATCGCCGCCCTCATAGCTGCGAGTCAAGATCCTATGTCTTTAAGGATTCTGAAGCAAGCAACGCCATCTTGCTTTTGGCAAACCCTGCCCTCTTCCTCCGACAGGAAGTAAGCCTCTTTTGACTTCTCTCTGCTATTAGTCTTTTGCTACCAGCCCTGGTGCCTGCTATTACTCATCGCATACCTGCCTGGACACTCCTTGGGACCTTTACTTATCTCTGTGGGATTCCGGAAGACTGGACAGTCACTCATACTACTAAGGTTAGTTACCGTCGGGGTAGTGTAGGTACCTGCTAGTAGGGTTCACCTTGACGTGGTAGCAGGCTTATAATTCCTTGGCCAATGGATTAGACTAAGAACCCTTATGTTATTTAGTTTCACTGCACCTTGCTGTTTTTGTTACTATGCCTTTAAGAAGTCTGGATGTTCTCCAAGAAGCAATCCTTCTTGGATGTTACCTTGTGCATTGGACTCCATGCGCATGCCCATGTTCCTGGTTTCCATTCCCAGACTCCCGTGCTGAAGCGCTGGCTTCTCAGCAACCCCCGCGTTGGTGCCTGAGTACGTGCGCACTCCCGCTCTGCTGTCAGAGCACGCGCGCACATGCCTGGATCACTCGTGTCTCTGAGTAGGCACCGCACCTCCGGACGTGTCGTGCATTCTCATGCGCGCGGCGCGGTCACGTGACTACGTGCGCCGATCCCAATGCGCGGCAACACTACCTTCGTATCCCCTGCGGCCCCCCACTCGCTAATGGGTCCTTCCCTTCTCCCTGCGCTTGTGAGGAGAGCACAAGCGTGACAGATACAAAGGGGGTGGTAGAAAGAAGACATCCTTGAGAGGAACGCAAGAGTCGGGATGGTGTATAACGAGAAATTAGGGCTGAGATGTAAGGAGGAGTGAAATTTTTTAAAAGGTGAGGGAGGAATTTAGTTCGAGATGCGGGATGGATTGATCGGAAGCCAGGAGAGGGATTTCAGGAGGGAAGAACGGAGACAGATAGGAAAGAGCAGAGTGATTCTGGCAGCAGCGTTTTGGATAGATTGTAGGGAGAGCAGGTGAGAGGCAGGAGGCCGGACAGCAGGAGGTTACAGTAATAAGACTGGGAGAAATGAGGGCCTGAGTCAGAGTTTTAGCAGTCGAGCAACAGAGAAACGGGTGTATCTTAGTGATATTGCGGAGGAAAAAGCGACAGGTTTTAGAAACGTTCTGAATGTGTGAGAGATGGTCGAGTGTGACCCCTAAGCAGAGTGTTGGGCTACTGGGTGAATGATCGTATTCCAGCAGTAATGGGGAGGAGGAGGGAATAGGGCCAGGTTTTGGAGGAAGTATGAGGACCTCTGTTTTTGCCATGTTGAGTTTAAGGCGGCGGAGGCCATCCAGGATGAGGTGTGGGGGTAGTTCCCTGATACGTCCCCGGGGCGAATACAGCCCCCACCCAGTACCCTAATCTGTGTGAGCGTTGCAGGTATCTAAGGTGGGGACACCCGATCCGCGGGGGTGTGACCACGAACCTCTGTTTGAAGAGCTGCAGCCAGCAACGCAGCCCCTGAGAAGGGAGCTGCATAACGTATTTTCACCAGATGTAAAAGGGCGGTTCAAACGAAAACGGGGAGACCGCATAGCAGTCTTTGCACATGTTTCTACAGCCGGGCTATTGCAATTACCAGAGGGAGGAGTGAAGGTGTGTCTACCGCTAGAGCAGTGGATGTGGGGTTTTAGCCAACAGTCGCCCGTGGTAGTACTGCTACACAGACGCCGCCTATATGCTCCCTCCCCAACCAATTCGATGATGGGGGAGAAGAGAAAGGCACTAATTTTGTTCTCCCCGGAGGGCGCTGCTGCTACTACTACAAACCGATGGGGAGAACTCACTCAGGTTGGGTCTGCCTTCATGTGAGCGGGTAGGACCTGCACGGGATCCGCTTCCCGGTGATCCGAATGTAATGCAACGTACCTCGTTTCCAGGGCCCTGGAGCAGAGGCATCCAAGACACTAACGAACACCGGGGATTTCCCGATATCACTGGGTTCCCCAACGACTAATGGAGATGGCTGGATAGCCACCCGGTCCCTTATTCTGATCATACTTCAGCAACTGGTCGGTCCCGACATCCAAGGTGGGAACCACAGGTTTTAAGTATGGACTCTGGGGCAGGCTAGCGGGAGCCCTGGGGAATTGACGTCAGCGGTCTCTCCAGCCTCAGGAGAAGTCTTACCATTGGACGTACCCGAGTCCACATCGGCCGGTGTGTGATCGCGTGAGTCCCCTTCTGCCGTCTACCCGTCTCAGCCACTATCCGAACCTTAGAGGAGGCAAGCCGTGCTTGGACAGGCCCGACGAGTGAGGCCCATACGCCCTGTTTGCTCTGCTCGTCATGGAGGAGCCATCCTCCGCTTGAAACTGCGAGCTTCGGCGGACCTCGAGAGTAGTCCATTGATGAGGTGAGGGGGGGTGGGGGGGCCTCCACCGATCCCGAGGCAGTGACCCTTTGTCCACCTTGAGCCTATTCTACCAGGGTTGTACCGATTCAAGATGTTAAGCATCACTGGGTCGATATACCGGGAGGGATGTCGCAGCTTCGCCAGCAGTGGCAAGCCATCGACGAGGCCCGATATCGAGCCATGGCCTATGTGGCTACTACCTACGGTGAGCGCACCGACGGGGCGATCAGCGACGAGGAATCTCTGTAGCTGGTATCAGCCGATACTGCTGTCCTTTCGGGTGCTTTACCCGCCCCTGCTTCACTGGTGAGTATACTTTCCGGGAAACTTTTCTTGCAGCAACGCTTGGCAAGGAGCAGGGGTATGAGTAACAACACCGCTCTGCTGAAATTCGGGTCATGGGAGGCCTTGCTAGGCTTTGGCTACAGTGTTCCCGCATTCTGGGCGTGGATAGCTGCAGGCCATGATGCGGAAACTCTCTGGTTTGCCACTCCGGTTGGGGTACGAAATCCTAATTCCCCAGCGGAGTACTAGACTTGGAGTGCTTGCTACTCCGTTCGGCCCGGTGCCTTGTTCTTATCGTTTTCCAGTCCGGAACTTAGTCCCCAATGAGCTGACGGTGATCACGGTCCCCTCGCCCGTAACTCCATAATGACCCTGGCATTACCCCTTTATCTGTCAACAAATGAGGTAGATGACAAAGTGTCCGAAGGGACTGAAACCCTACCATGGTGGGAATCACTATTAAGGGGTATGTGCCACATTTAAAACAAGAACCAGGTTTGTACTGGAAGTGGGGTCAAAAATTGATCATTGATGGGGAGGAAGGTCACTTTTCTGCCGAGCAGGAGGTTGAAATTATTGTGGGGACGCGCAACCAAGATGGGCGGAGGGCCTTTTCTCAAAAACCAAGGCAGAGGACTCAGCTAGTGAGCCTCTGTGGGTAGGACCATAAACTGGGATTACCAGGCCAGGCTTATGGTCATAATCTAACAAAGGGTAGTGCGCGTGATGGGTGCTGGTACAAAAGTTTAAGGTGGAAGGCATGATTACCCCACCTTCCAGAAGATTTAATTCGAACTGCTGAAATTACTGGGATGAGTGGGTGCGCACAGCTATCATCATGATTTGTGAAGCAACGAATTGGCAGCAATGCACATACAGGAAGACAGAGTTGGCTACCTAAGTAAGACAGTGTGTAGGTCACAACATACACTTTGACAGTGGAGTATGTTGCAGAGAATGGCCGCAAGTGCTGTATTCTGCGACAGTGACAGACAGTGCAAGGGACCGATGCGCAAGCGCTGACTCTGACTCACTATTACTGAGGTCTTAAAAGTACTGTATCCATGTTGAAATGTTACACTGCATTTATTTTTCATTGTATAAATGTGGTGGGATGTTATTTATGCCTTCATGCAGGTCGTGTGAGGGCTTTTCAAAACCAGAGGGAGATGTAGCCAAGTCCCCTTGGACTACTGACTCCCGGCCCATCCAACACTGTAAGTCCCAGTTAAAGAGTGGGCAGTGTGGGAGTAAGTCCTGCAGGGCCTGTTATATTGTTTGTGTGGATTATTAATAAAGTTCAGGAATAGCCTGGTATTGTAAGGGGGGTCTATGCCTGTAGGTAGGCCGGCTTACAAGCCACCCCCAGGAAAAGGCTTCTTTTCCCTCTATAGGTTAGAGTAATGGTTTAAGGGGAGTTCTGGGCTGCCCATGCTATGAGGACGCAGCAAGAGAGCTCTCCTGAGAAGGAGAGTGGCTGAGGCATTGCCCTATTAGGGGGTAAGTTTGCTGAGTATTCAAGCCTCAAGCGGGTACTATATTCAGGGACTGTATCCTGGGTGTACCAAATAACCCCAGTTATACCAACTCTGGTGTGCTAATTGAAATCTGACCACCCAAGAGAGAAGTGCCCCTGAGGTGCATCCTGGTCGACCAGGACTCCTGGGCTGGTGGCACTGCCACTGACTGAACCATCCGTTAGCCTGTCTGATGCACTCCCTGTACCATCGCGAATATCTCCGGCCTCCTGTTCCACCTCACAGGTGCGCACCAGCACCAGAATACACCAATCTACTTGGGATGGGGGAAAAGGTGTACGTTACAACAAAGAGAAAGAGCACATGTTCCATAGTGTGATCCACATTTTCATTGAATAGATTTACAATGATAGAGGAAATGCAATGCATCTATTCTCAGAGGCACTTTTAAGAGGGTTGGGGTTTCCTTACAATGCATCTGATCTCAGACGCGGTATAGAGAGGGTTGGGGTTCCTTACAATGCATCTGATCTCATACATGCTATTAGAGAAGTTTTGGGGTTCCTTATGTAGCCAGGACTGGTTCTTGGCTACCAGGTCTGCCCTACTGACAGTAAGCCCTGTGGTAAAGAGCAGGCCTGCCAGTAACTTACATGGGTTTTCCCACCACTCCTCAGCCAGTGCCCCTTGGTGACAGGGGGGGGGGGGGTAGAACCAGGCCTGTGTTCCCCCAATCTGGGTCAGACATTGTGCCCTCACTCCTGGCTGTACTTAAGGGAAGTGCCTCCCCAAATTTAGTGGGTGCCTCCTCCCCACTTGAAAGAGGCAGGTCACACACAAGGTTGCGCTGAATACTGGCTTTCCCGTTCTTCTTCCCCTTGGGGGAGAGTGAGTGAGCAACCTTTCCCCTGATCTTGATAGAGGATCAGGGAAAGCAAGGACTGCTACGGGGGCCTTTGAACCATAGTGCAGGTCCAGGGACCATCCTAATCTGGATACAAACACCAGACAATGCATAGGGCAGAGGCCTGCTGTGATGCATTGAGTGAACAAGATAAACCGTTCGTTTCATATTACCTCCTACCTGGGTGTTGTCTTACGGGGGAAGGAGAGGGTTGTTTCTATCGTAGGAGATGCCTCCATACATCTGGAGCCTGCGACAGATGGAGGTGCTGCACTAGAGAACCATGCCATGGTATGTACCCCAGAAACCCTGTTCGGTATCCCCACAAAAAACATGGCGGACGGACAGCCATCATACTTCCTCAAACATGTAGCATGCACCACAAACGCTTTGTAATGGCAAAATCTCCATTGGGTGGGGTAAACACTGTTAACTAATATGCATATTATCTCAGACGCGCATAGAGAGGGTTGGGGTTCCTTACAATGCATCTGATCTAGACGCGCTATTAGAGAGGTTGGGGTGTTCCTTACAGTGCAATCTCATCTCAGACTCGCGATTATAGAGGGTGGGGGTTCCAGAGAAATTGAATTTCTGCTGATATGAGAGCAAAGAAATAATGTTCCTACCCCCCCCCCCGTCATGTGATTGATTAAAGATGTGCCATGTATAAGCGATTTAGACAAATGTCCCGATAAGCCGTGGATTGGATTATGCATGGCAGGCCTCCGATATTTGGTATATTGCTGGTCTATTATGGAATTCCTTTGTGATCACATATCTGCACAAGAAGTAGGAAGAGGCACGGTCTTGCTTGCTGGAGGTAACGTGTGTGTATCCATTCAGGTCTCACCAGTTACGTGCGGCTTGAACGAAGAGCGAGCAGTTTGTATTAATAAAGCTATGAAAGACTTTCTTTCACTTGTTAGAAGCACCAGGGGACACTTGGCCATGAAATTAGTGAGCCGGCTGAAAGTCCTGTCTGTTTTAGTTCAGCCAAAACAAAGAAGGGAGGGCTCTCCACCATGACAACAAACAATTTATTTCTGAAAGAACCAGGTCTCTTCCAAAGTCAATGAGTAAAGTGCCATAAGTCACATAATAAGTCTAATGTAGAAGAACAAGGATCTGTTCTGAATCTGGCGCATCACCATGCTCGCTCATGTATAGAGATGAAAAAGGATTCAATCACCATTATATTTTAAATCACTACTTTTGCCAGCCATTACAAAGTTTTTATAGGGTCCAAGCTGGTTTAGTTAATAGTGGTGTTGATCAATCAAAAGCAGCAGTATGTTCTTAATTACAGAAATGCTAACTGTAACAAACATGATGGATCTGCGGTGTTGTATATATTATTTATAGAGAAGAAGAGAGACATTTTATTCACACATTTTTTTTCTTAAAAAATGCAGTACAAGTATTGCTTTGTCAATAAAAAGCAGTTGGTAAGGGACGTGCATTGCTAATGTTTGCGACCACAAATTCAATTTATTTTTTAAATCAACGCAAAAAATAGGCAGAATAAAAAGATAAATAAAGCAGATAGAGACACGAATAGCTTATTTCTCTGCTGAGGCCTTGAATGGCTTGTTGCGTTTGTCGGATAGAATTCCCACCTTCCTTTTCTGCGGTTCTTCTTTGATGGCATTCTGCACAGAATGGTGTTTGTCATATAATTGCCCCCCATTAACCGTATCATAGCCAGAGGGCCTTGTTTTTTTTAGGCCTCCTTTGAGTGGCTATGTGAAGAGGAGTTATTAGAGGAGTGGAGGAGCGCTATCCCAATATTTGAATGGGATGTGTCAAATTCTGCGTCTGGGTTCCTACTTTTTTCCATTTACCCTACATCGAATGTCCATCTAGTCTGACGTGAGGAAGACTCACACTGACAATTCAAATTCCTCCAATGTAGTTGTTCACAAAAAACAGATGTACACAAATCGGTTATTTTTTGTTGTATGACTAGATGCAATTTTGTGGGAGCATAACAACACACACAGCCGTTCCCTGTATAAAACCTCTGGCTGATATGTTTATCAGCAGCCACGGTGTATATCTCAGACAATAGGCACCATGATCAACACTAGGAATGTTGTTGTTAGGCACTTTTCATTGGGTTAGGAATAAGTCCGAACTGGTGGATTTTTTTTTTTTTTTAAAACATTTTTTTGACAAGGTGATGGAAAAATCCAAGTGGATGCTTGCATATTTTAACAAAAAACCCTTCAATGCCAGAGCCACTGTAACACAGGAGCTTTATAGAGCGTGGGGGGTCACTTAAGTGTCAACCACTCACGCTCGTGTATATAAAGGTTGCCTGCCGGCTTCAAAATATCCTGGCACTTTATAATAACATATATTTTTTTTCTCCCTTTAAATCAATGTGGCACTACTAGGTGTTTTGTTGGTGTAAATTTCAGTCTGGAACTAATACGTAGCAATCTGCCAACATTTTTTTTTTTACGTTTCTCCCATTTTTACGTAACCTCACAGCAAGAAAATGGTTGTGCATGATCACATTGTCCTCCGGGTCATCCATAGACCGGCCGCATGTTTATTTATGGTTATTCGTGGGGATATTGAAGGCTTATACAGATTTGCAGCCGGCTTATATACATTGCAGGGGACATACATAGAGCGCTTCAAAAGTAAAAAATAGGCAGCCCAGTGGACAATTTCTAAAAATGGTCGTATCCATTCAACATAAGGGGGTCCGTGATATGTGTCAGATCGGGCAAAAAACCTATATGCAAGGAGTTTTATAAGTATTTAAGCTGTAAAAAAATGGTGAGTGGGTGGCTTGTTATTTAAAAAAAAAAAATCGATTTAATTTAGATGAGTGGATTTACCGTTGGGAAATCAAAGTTAGTGGTCCACTACGGTGTGATCATTAAAAGTACTAATTATCATTACCTTCGTTCCAGCAGCATAACACTCATATCTGGCAGTTTAAAAGAATACATTTTATGAAAAAACAATATTTTTCTGTGCTTTTTATGTTGTGACGACAGTATTCCTACTGTGAGTACCGTCAATAGTGATAACTAACACAAGAAATACAAAAAAGACTACGTGTTTTTTAACATTGTCTCGGTACTTAACTATACTTGTGCTCACATCCCCTAGTGCGATTACGGTCCTTTCTTTCTGGAGGTAAGACCAAGAAAGACTTACTTTGAACAAAAAGTTTTGGAGGAAGCATGTTATTTAAAAGCAGCACGCGGCCCTGACGCTGGCAGGTCAACCTGTTTTGCCAATAACAGTGACTTCGTTTGCCGAGAAAAGAACCGGTCGTCTGGATCTCTAGACATGTGACAAAGCAACTGGTTCACCACGTATAAATTGTTTAGGTAGGGCAAAGTCTGATGGAAATTTCTGAAAGTGCGGCTGCTGTCACAACTTTGAGTCTTCCATGTTACCATTAGAGTTCCTCAGTAGAAACAAATACAATATTTCTCATAGACAAAAGAAACTCAGAATCTGATTAAGGGCCAGCACATTTGGAATGAAGGGACAATATGTGCTTTAATAGGTCAGTTAAAAGAAGGGTGTCTGTGCAATCCAGGCCACTTATTTTTAGACATTTCTGTAATAAATTCCCTGTAAGACTGTGGCTCAATATAGTCACTTCACAAAAAAAAAAAAAAGCGATCGAAATCAATGTGACTGCCTGAAAGGAAAAACATCGCAACGGTTTAAAAAGGCACAGAGAAAAACGTATACAGCAAAAACGACTGCAACTCAATCATCTAAACCCCCTGTAACTTTAGGGGAGAAAAAAGCCCCGTCCGTGCACCGCGTTTTCCTCTCCTAGGTTTTCATGCAGAAACCACAAGGTTTTAATTTGCCCGTCGACGAGACCCGAGGTTTTTTTTTCCCGTTGCACAACAAAAAAAAAAAAAAAAAAAAAAAAAAGGCGTGGGGAGGGGAGTTTTCTGGAAGAAGCCAGCCTGGGGGGAGTTGGTCACATTTTGGCTGGGATTCAATACTGAGTCAACCCACACCAACAAACAGAGAGAAAAGGGGGTGGAGAAGGGAGAGGGAGGGGAGGAAAGAGGGAGGGAAAGAGGGCGAGAGAGAAAGGGGGAGCGGCTGGATTGGCAAAGCAGACACAAGTGCATTAGTAGCTTCAGCCACTCTCAATGGATAGACAGGCTGTGTGCACCGGGAGGGCCGTCAACTGCACGCGCTTGATTATTTTTACCAATTAAGTTACAGCAAATATCAGAAGTACAAAGAACACCAAGAAGAGAAGAAACAAAACTCTTAATAACCAACCCAGCTGAAACTCCATTTGGAATTAAACATTGTAGTTTAAACTGCTGGGCGTTTTTTTTTTTTCTTTCTTGGAGGTGTTTTTCGTTTTAGTGGGAGTGTGATTATAGGACTGTGACTCCTGAGAGACCCACTTGTGTATTGATTGGGGAAACTATGGGCTAAGAAGAAATGAGTGACTGTGGGGGGCACGGTGTAGCCCTACTGGATATCCAAGAAGAGAGAGAACAACAAACAACTATTTTGTTTTGACACCTACTGCCTCCCTCACCCGTCCTTTCTTCCTATGCGTTGGTGGTGAACTGCAGAGAGGAGGTGGAGGGAAAGTGTGCACCATCTGAAATAAACACGTTTCACTGCAGCAGAGGACAGTTTGGGGAGAGTTAATGTCATTTCCAGTAAAGCAAAAGGACTGATTTTTTGCTGCTGCCTGGGGGAACTGATGGAGGTGACCAACCGCTTGCATTAAAGGTGGATTTGGAATTTGATTTGGGTTTATTTTTTTTTGGTACTAGAAAAAAAAAAAGGGGACAGGCTCCCCTTTTTTTTTTTTTGGCAAAATATTTCTTTCCCCATTCCAGGATTTCCACCCCCACTACTTGGGTTGTCCCAGCCGGGAGTTTAACATGAGAATGTGAGCAGGATGCAGTTCCAGCCCCATCCAGGGTCTGAAGCAGAAGACCTGAGCAGTTCCAACCTGGAGTTCCATGAGTTCTCGCTGGGCGGCCCGGCGCCGCTTTCCTCCGCCCGTGGGCTCAGGACCTCTAAAAGGAGAAAGCAAGGAGCCCGACCACCGTCCCTGGCACCTCCCCGCCTCAACCCCCACCCCCCCAAGTTATCCAGCGTGGGTACCCTCATCTCATCCAGTCCGACCGATCCACCACCGAGCGCCTGCGAGACCATCCTGGAGGGGAGACCATCTCGTGCTCGTGTCGGCGGGAGAGAGAGAGGCTTGCTCTGCCCCCAGATCCTCAAACTCGGTGCTGAGCGACTTCAGCCTGCCAGCAGAATCAACGCGTGTGTGCGACGAGCTGCACGACTCGTGATGACGTGCTCCCGCCCTGCAACGGCCGACCGAACGACGCCTCGTGAGATCCTGCAAAGTCAATGGGCAGCCTGCCTTCTCGCTCGCCGGCCCTCCACTCGGCCTCATCACCGAAGACGGACGCGAGCGGGGCTGTGCAACGCGACTGATGTACGGGTGAGCTCTACCACCCCGCCCCGCGCAAGAAGGACTTCCATCCTTCGGCTCCCTGGAGCTGGAGATCGCGAGCAGAGCGTCAGGGTTTACACACGAGTGCTTAGGCCAAGTGCAAGGGGCTGTTCGTGCCAAGGAGCTGTATCGGGAACCCCCGAGCCCCCTGCATCCAGGCCCTGGACATGTCACGCCTTATTTACCACGCCGCCACACATCGTGGTGCACCGCACAAGGCCGCTGGAGAACCGGACGTGAACTAGGTGCTACGCTTCGACTCGGCCCACTGGCGGCTTCACATACAATCTGCTGGGCCAGGATACAGCGCGTCAAGAGGAGGGGCGGAGCAGGCCGGCTGGGCCGGCTGCTAGTAAGGACGTAAGGAGAGTTAGCAGTTAGAGAAGTTTGACTTACGCAACAAGTACAAGAGAAAAGCCACTAGGGTTGGAGCGGTGAAGG
>WSYH01012203.1:0-19285 GCA_036426205.1 Ascaphus truei | reverse complement strand
AGTGAAATGCACTTCCCTTTCTTTTTGTACTACACATAACCCACCCTGTGCATGATTTATGATGTATGACATGTATTTTCTGAAAGTCAGGGAACTCTCCAATGTGATTATTATGTAAACAACTAAATGTAAAGTATACAAGGTTTGTAAGTTCTCTGCTCCAATGATGCAACCCCCCCCTTTAAAACCTAACTTACACCGTTTTATTCTAGCATGAATGAAACATTTTCCTTACCCCCTCAATAAACTCTCAGCCGCATAGGCACCGAGCCTGCTAGCCATGACTTTTAAATCCCACAGTTCACCCACAGAGCATCAACATATATACACACATTAAACTATACCCATGTAATATAATATATTGTGGCCTGTCTTATGTGTGGTAAAATATACACATTCTGCTGCTACAATGTGTTACAGTTTTTTGATGCAGGAAATAGAGTGTAACCTAAACGGTTCCCCTTACACTCGCCTTCATCTCTTACACACCGCAACTGGATCTTTAAACATATTTCAAACCACTACAAACCTAAACCTCTTATTTTAATAAAACCACCCTCAGTCTTGTACCTGCCTGGAGTGTGGGGATATACATTAACCCCTTGTGTCCCATTTTTACCTTTCCCTGCTCTGTGCTGAACCAGGGCGTCCTAGTGGTGAGTCGCAAGAACGGTTTCAGGGTGGGGGTCTGCCTGGAGCACTGGGCTTCCATGTATCCCAGAATCTCACTTGATTCCCATATACATTTCTGGGGTAACTCATAACTTGAGAACCCCGATACCTAGCCACAATCTGTAACAACTTTCTCCGGCAAACCCACCCTGAAACTTACCTCCTGAAAATCTCCTGGTCCCAGCACCTCTGTGTCATGGGAGAGGGGGTTGGGCCCGGTATTAAAGGGGTTACACCCCATTTGGCCACCCCCTGCTCTCACTTGGGAAGCAAGGGGTTAACTGGACTGCAGTCCAGTAATGTGTTTTTACCCTGCTTCAGCAACCAAATGTATATTCCCCTGTAAATGTGTATTGTTCCCATTCCAGGGTTTACACCAACACATACACTGGGATTGATGCGGGAGGGAAAGGGTTAAGGTTAACTCAGTGTTTATAGCCCTTTGTTCCATGTTCCCGCCTTTTCAGGCTCCATTTTGCAGTTTCCCATAGGTCGCCATTGCAGCTCCATTGAAACCTATGGCGAATCCGGCGGTTTGTGCCCGTTTCCATCGAATACCAGCAGGTGGCGTCTGAGAGGAGGAGCGGCGGTTTCCCATTGTAAGTCAATGGAGCCATTGACTTCAATGGGGATTCCACGACGCCGACCTCCAGGAACGGGTTGGCAGCCATCCAAACCGCAGACCACAAAAGCGGATACATTTTCTTAAAGCTGCAGTTCAGGCAATATCCTGCATGTGTGTTTTTTTAAATAAATCAGTTCTGTAGTAAGAAAAAATACTTTTAGCATTTTCTGGTTTAAAAAACAACAACTTTGATAGACCAATTTTCTTGTATTCTATTTTAACAAGCATGCTTGTTCCTATAACAACGATTTACATTCCCCATATTTAAAGATGTCGCCAAACTTTGCCGATCAATAGACGGAGAACGAATTAACCGGCAGCTATGCAGTTCTTTAGGTAATTAGAGATTGCCCACATGAAACTATTGAAGTAAAAAAATTAATAAAAAAAAAAAAAGAGCTTTTATCACTACTAGTTCAAGGTCAACTACAATTGGCGTGGGAACCTTAGGTTCTAGGGAACCCAGAAATAAAATTATTTTTGCCCCTAGGACACGATCACCACCGGGTCCGAGAATGAGGGACCCCCGTAAAGGGTCGAACTCAGCAGGAGGGTCGCGCCATTGACTCTAATGGCAGAGCGGAGGCCCCATTGAATCCCACGGTGGCGCTCGCCCATGCATTTCCTATGGTGGCGCTGGCCATTGATTCCAATGGGGGAAAAGCAGCGTGGCGTTAAAACGGCTAAGTCCAAAACTGTAATATGTGTAAGTCCATATCTCCGGTTCTGCGAGGACCAGAGGGCTGGGATTTGGGTCGCATGTAGTCACTGCTCCGGCATGACTGCATGGCCATTTCCAGCCCTCTCCGAACAACCAGATGGAGTATGGCCAAATGTAAAGAACTGTGGTTTTCCTATAGAGACTTCAATTGCGGAGTTGCTCCATTGAAAGTCTATAGCAGCGGAGCCCATAGACTTCAACGGCGGAGTTGCTCCATTGGAAGCCTATAGCGTCGGAGCCCGTTGATTTCAATGGGAAAGAGTGAAAAGCAGAGATTCATTTTTAGAGCGGAGAATCCTGCATTAAAGTAATAAGAATTGTAACTTGTTTTGTGTGTATCTCCGGTTCTGGGGGTCACAGAAAGCTGAAACTTGGCCACCATGGAGAGTCACCTCCGGCATGAGGGACAGGCACGTTTCAGCCCACTGGGCCCAGCAGAACGGATTATTTAAATATGTGAAGGTATTAAAGTATGAATTGTATTTTGGGTCTGGTATGAACACTCAGAGCCCATATGTTATGTTAATGGTCAGGGGGGGAGACAAATGGTATACAATAAAACCCCTGATCAAAGACTCCCCCACCCTGCTTGTGTATGCGAGCACAAAGGAATGCAGGACATGGGTGTCACGGTTACTTATAATATAATATATGTTATTATGTTATGTTATAATATACACCAAAATACCTGGGTTGAACTGAACACGGCTTAGATAAGATAAAATATAATTTATTCCTTGAAAAAGGTGAACACACAAGATATACAAATAACAGGTAAAATATACAATTACTTAAGGGGTTTGGACAAGAAAGCCATCAGGATACAGGATTGGCAATTTCTTCCACAATACAGGTTCAGATGTAGACATCACGAAAATACATGAAGACAATGGGTATAGGCTGAGCCTCGTTTATATGCAATCTCAGTCCTATCCCCTAACCTTGGGGCGCCTGGCTGTCTAGCAGATTCCTTTGAAGTTAGGAACTCCCTTATCTGCAAGTGTGAATTATGACACAGACCACTCAGGCCTTTTGTTCCTCCGGCCTATTGTATACAATCAGAGCGGTCAACCTTTGATCAGAGGGTTTATGATAGACAACTTGTCTGCCATCCTGACCTATTAACATAGCAGATGGGCTCTGAGTTCTCATACCAGACCCAAAATACAATTCATAGTTTAATATCTTCACATATTAATATAATCCGTTCTGCTGGGCCCAGTGGGCTGATACTTGCCAGTTCTTCCGGCCAGAAGTGACTCTCCATTGTGGCCAAGTTTCAGCCCTATGCGACCCCCAGAACCGGAGATACACCAATGCAGTTTAAAACACTTTTAAAATACAGGATTCTTCCCTTTAAAAATGAATCTCTGCTTTTCACTCTTTCCCCATTGAAATCAACCGGTTCCGCCGCCATAGGCGTTCAGTGGAGCAACTCCGCCGTTGCAGTCAATGGGTTCCGCCGCCATAGGCTTTCAATGGGGAAACTCCGCCATTGCCGTCTATGGGGAAAATCAACAATCTTTACATTTGTCCATACTCCGTCTGGTTGTTTGGAGAGGGCTGAAAATGGTCATGCATTCATGCCGGAACCGTGGCTACATGCGACCCAAATCCCTGCCCTCTGGTCCTTCCAGAACCGGAGATATGGACTTACCCTTTTCACAATTTCGGACTTAGCCGTTTTAACGCCACGCGGCTTTTTACATTGGAATCAATGGCCGGCGCCGCCATAGGCAATGCATGGGCGCGCGCCGCCATTGGATTCAATGGGACCTCCGCTCCGCCATTAAAGTCAATGGTGCGACCCTTGTTCAAGAGTATGACCCTTTACGGGGGTTCCTCATTCCCGGACCCGATGGGGGTCGTGTGGGGGGGCTCCTAGGGACTAGGGGCAAAAATAATTTTATTTCTGGGTGCCCTAGAACCTAAGTTTCCCACGCCCCTTGTCGTTGACCTTGAACGGACAGTGATCAAAGCTCTCTCTTAGAAAATGTTTCCGCTCTTGCGGTCTGCGGTTTGGATGGCTGCCAACCTGTTCCTGGAGGTCGGCGTCGAGGAATCCCCATTGAAGTCAATGGCCCCATTGACTTACAATGGGAAACCGCCGCTCCTCCTCTTGGACGCCACCTGCTGGTCGTCGCTGGAAACAGGTCCAAAACCGCCAAATCTGCCATTGGAATGCATGGAGCCGCAATGGCGACCTATGGAAGGCTGCAAACTGGAGCCTGAAAAGGCGGGAAAAAGGAACAAAGGGCTATAATCACCGAATTAACATTAACCCCTTCCCTCCCGCATCAACCCCAGTGTATGTGTTGGTGCAAACACTGGGATGAGACAATACATTTGTACAGGGGAATAAACAGTTGGATGCTGAAGCAAGGTAAAAACATTACTGGACCACTGTCCAGTTAACCCCTTGCTTCCCAAGTGAGAGCAGGGGGTGGCCAAATGGGGTGTAACCCCTTTAATACCGGGCCAAACCCCCTCTCCCATGACAATGGGTACTTGATATTAAGTGTTGTAATTCACACCTTGGACAAAGCGTATCCTGGCAAAGCCAGACTTCAAGACGCCAAGCTTGTGGGAGGGGGGCTGAAGAAATAAGCCCCCTGATTAGAATAATATCCACCCAGTGGGTGGGTATTACGGTGCCCCTCAGGTGAGGTGGCAAGGAGAGATTGGGTGCAGGTAATTGTTCTCCAATGGCCTGCACTCAATGATAAAGTATAGGACTGGAATTACATATAAACCAGTGTCAGTTCTGTACTCAGTGGTCTTCGTCTCTTTTCGTGATGTCTACATCTGAACCTGTATTGTGGAAGAAATTGCCAATCCTGTATCCTGATTGCTTTCTTGTCCAACCCCTTAAGTGTCTATATTTTGCCTGTTATTTGTATATCTTATGTTCACCTTCTTTAAGGAATAAACTATATTTATTATATCTAAGTCGTGTTCAATTCAACCCAGATATTTTGGTGGTGTATTATTATACCCTTACACAAGTTACCGTGACACTCTGTAACAGGTAAAAACACAAAAATGGCAGTGGTCTCATATTTTGCACAGCCACAGTAATGCATACACAATGCCCGGGCCCCAGAGCCGACAGTCTAAGACCCCAAAACACGGGTCAGGGGTAACCAAGCGGGCTTGACCTTTATTATAAGCCTGGTAAACTCCGTCACCGCCACAGAAGACTGCTTAGTATATACAGTATGACACAATCTCTTCTAGTATGAGGGAGACAATAACAGGGATAGTTTGGGGTCAAATCTGATAAACAGGGATTAAACCAAAAATGTGTGCTTTTGAGGCCAAGAATAAGAATATAAATTATTTCTAAACATTTTTTTGCATCCATCAATATTGTTAGACAACGACAAGGGTTAAAAATAAATAAGAGCTACGACTTTGAGCAGGAAGGGGTTATTTCAGACGAGGTTGGTGGCTCAAATCATGTTTTTATCAAAAGATGCAACCAAACGACTCCTCCGTTACAGACTTAGGTTCTAAATGTAAACGGGTCACTAGAATATTTTAGCCCAAATTGGTAGGAGCGCAGGATTTGTTCTTCTGTTTCCCATATATGTAAGGCCAATCCTTTTACCCCCAGAAAACTCCTAAAGGGAGGAGCACAGTAACATGTACCGTCTTCCACAAAGGTTACTTCAGACAGAACACAGGAAAAGCTGCTGCTCAGGTTTTTGGGCCTCATGAGATTAAACGGTCAGATGACGAGCGCCTCTGCTTTATTAAGACCTACAGGCCTGGTATTCCGACACGGGACAGCTGGTTACAGACAACAGAGGCCTGGATATTGAAAATAATAAAATCCAGGTATACCTTAGAGCAGGGGGGCGCAATATTTTTCCCCTGCGCACCCCCCTGCTGGCTTTCCCCCCCTCTCCTCGCGCACCCCCCTTACCTTGATTCAGACGTCCTAGCGTCATGTCACGTTGTCATGGCGACGCTTCACAAGGAGCATCTGAATCAAGGTAAGTAAGGTTTACAGAGGCCCTGCCGCTCACAGGCATTAATTTTAAATTCCTTCGGGAAGCGCAAGGAGCCTCTGTAAGTCTGCACCCCCCAC
Organism: Ascaphus truei; assembly: GCA_036426205.1. Lineage (NCBI taxonomy): Eukaryota > Metazoa > Chordata > Amphibia > Anura > Ascaphidae > Ascaphus > Ascaphus truei. The sequence goes on along the minus strand of WSYH01012203.1, from coordinate 13,174 downwards.
AGCGAATCTTTTTTTGGGGGGGGAGGCTGCGGCGGTTACAGAGGCCTTAAATGCTGAGGAGCGCAAGCCTCACTTACCGTGACTTCGTGCGATGCATCACCATGGCAACGTGACGTGGGAGGAACAAGGACATGTACCTTTATGGGTTGAGGTTGGTCTTGTTGTTCCAATTGCCCAGACGATGGGATGTTTGGATACATTGTACCATCGGATAGTCCTTTGGTATCCCTGGTATATTGGGTCTAATCTGCATTCTTTGTGTGTCTCTCTCCTACATAGGCCTCCTTGATGCGCTTCTACCCTCCGCTCTTGGACTCTGTACTCATCTGGCACTGATTTGCATTGAATTGCATAAACTTTGCCTTGAGACTGTGTTTGGGATTCCTCTCCTACACCCCGTCGGTCATTCGCCCACCTATCCTCCCACATGGGCATTTATCTGATTCCTCACGTGATTGATTGTAGAGTCCGTTTTTTGGAGAAAATGAATTTGGAACAACATGTACAATACTTTATAACTTTGTAGATCCATCTGTAATACTAATAGGAAAAAGAGGGGGGGGGGGGGTTCCCAGCACTTACTGACGAACATGGTTGTGTAGAAAGCCAGTGCATCAGAAAAAAACAAGTCCTGTTTGGCATAATAAACTGAGGTTTAGGATAAACTCCTTCAATGTAAGCATATAGCATAACGAAGCCCTAATAGGGTTAGGGGACTAGTACCTAATGCCAGCGGCACCATAAATAAATAGTACAGACCAACGTCCCATATATCAGAGAAAAAAGGGGTACAGCGACCCACAAAGTGAACTCACTCAGTTTCTCCTGGAGTATCCAATCTCAGAATCTTCATAGGCGTGCAATCTCCCAGGTGATGGCAGGAACAAGTAGAAAAATAAGGCAGTGCACTGCCCAAAGTAACAGAAGGAGGCTCACGGTTTTAAGCAACAAAAAATAGATTTATTACATAAAAAGTGGATCAACACCTTGATAAAGGGCATTTTTGCCTGAAACTAGTTGGTGGACCCCTGCTGTGGCCTAGGGGGGACCCTTTTGTCCACTTTTTATGTAATAAATCTATTTTTTGTTGCTTAAAACCGTGAGCCTCCTTCTGTTACTTTGGGCAGTGCATTGCCTTATTTTTCTACTTCTTACTGACGAACAGAAATAAAAAAGATTGGATAGAGGATATGCCAAAGAAAATGTAATAAATGGATATATTGAATGAAGCAAAAAGTGTAAAACTTGAACAGTTCCCTCCAACACATACCAATCATAAAAGGCAAAAGTGGACACCTCCCTGAATATAATGAGACCTGGAGGTAACAGAGAAGGGAATCCTTAATTAAGGAGAAGATGTGTAAGTGCTATTCTGCTGCACAACATGAGGTGAAGTCCATACATATAGAAGCAAAATGCTCAGATTGTGTCCAAATGCAAAAAATAAACCTGATCCAAAATGCCACGAGTCAGCTCAGCTTCAGTAGGTGAAAGAGGGGCGTCAGGGAGTACAAACAATCTGGGCCGGTGCGAATTCCGGATCAGGGCTCTCTCTTCTTAACCTGAACAAGGTAACAGGCATTGCCCCTTTAAGAGGCATAACTTTTGGGGGCGTGCCGATGACGTCAACCAGAGCGGACGGGTGAAGGGAGAGCTCCGGAGACCCGCTTAAATAAACACTTAACAAAGGCACTTTTCGTCCGGCAAAAAAATCCCTAAAGGCCCCCCCTTACCTCCTAAACTCTGCGGCATGTCAAACAAGGGGAAAAACCAACAGGCCCAGGGGGTTGGCAGGTATTTTACCCCCGCGAGGCAGAGCGCTGAAACGGGGGGAAAAAAACAAGATGGCGGATCTCCGCCAGGCGCACGAGGCAAACAAGGCCTGTCTGACCCCGTAAGCCCCGCTGAATACCCTCCCCCGGACGGGGGAATCACAAAAGAGTTCCTCGAAGAGCTGCACGCTAAGTTACACAAATCCTTTCAAGCCGACCTCAAAGAAGCGGTCACAGCAATTAAGCAGGACATACAAGGCCTCCAAGAGCGCACCACGACACTGGAGAACAGGCTTGAGGAGGCCCAAAAACATCAAGTTGACGCGGACAAAGAGATATTCCGGTTAGGCCGAGAAATCAACTCACTACGCGAAGGCTTAGAGGACCAGGAAAACCGGGATCGCCGCCAGAACCTGAGGATTCGCGGCATCCCGGAAGCGGTCCAGCCCGCTCACATAAGAGAATACATAACGGACTTGTTCTCCTCCATATGTGCAGACCTGGATCAACGTGATATGGAGATCGACAGAGCGCACAGAGCGCTGGGCCTGCGGTCTGACGACGCGAACCGTCGGCGGGATGTGATCGTTCGGCTCCATAGTTATTCCACCAAAGACAAACTCATCGGAGCTTGTCGGGAGAGAGACACAGTCATGTTTCGGGGCGAAGCACTCCAGGTCTATAATGACCTATCGAAACTAACGGTTAACCGCCGAAAAGAGATGCGCCCCCTCACACTGCTCCTCCGCGAAAAGGGCATCAAATACAAGTGGGGATTTCCCTTTAAACTGGTTATAAACCACAAAGGGAAATTCCTCACAATTCGCTACCCCGAGGACATGGAGCACCTGGCAAAAGCCCTGGGCCTCACCTTGGTGCTTCCCCGGACCTCTGAACCAACCGGAACCAGGCCCCGTGACATGGAGGACCTGCCGGTAAGAACCTCGGAAAGGCTTGTGGAGCAGCGACAATCTCGAGATAAATGAGCCAACCGCTGTGTTACTTACCCAATCTGACACCCCTCTGGAGCTGTAAAGACTTTCTCGAGTTAGCAAGATGGCGGCACGGGGTCTCTTGCTCTTCCAGGGGGCGCCCCGTCGATCTGCGGAAAGGCCGCTTCTGACAATGCCCCCAAGCACGGCCTACTCCCACCTGTTGCCCCCTCACCACACGGGACCAAGTGACATGGACGCCCAGACACCGAGCGACCCTACCACGAGGAGTACCTGAGCAGCACCCACATCAGACCCTGCACTGCTTTTTCTCTCCCCTCGGCCGAGGGGGGCTCGGCGCACCACTCCACGAGCCGTGCAGAGGCAGATACTGGCCTTCCCGGGAACCGCCATGATGTGAGACAACGCCTAAGGACATTCTAAATCCAGACTAGCGTATCCCGCCGAGGACTCCTAAGGGACAGGGTCTGTAATGCAGAAACACGTTTACACCCAGTTAGCTAGTTTTACCCCAATTACCCATGGTTGAATGCAACTCAGTATGTTGACATAGAGTTTTAGTAGTATTAGATAAAGATTCCCCTCCTCCCAAATCCCCCCCGCCCTCCCCCACATCCCCTACCCCCTTTGTCCCCCACCCCACCCCCCCCTAACCCGCGAACCCCCCCCATCCCACCCCGGTCTAACCTCCTCCCTCCCCACCGTAGCCTCACACAGTTATACTTAAACAGTAAATCAATAGACTAAGAAGAATCGCAATAGGATCAATTCAGGAAACCAGGGAATCATTCAATAGTGAAATGCACTTCCCTTTCTTTTTGTACGACATATAACCCACCCTGTGCATGATTTATGATGTATGACATGTACTTTCTGAAAATCAGGGAACTCTCCAACGTGATTATTGTGTAAACAACTAAATGTAAAGTATATAAGGTTTGTAAGTTCTCTGCTCCAATGATGCAGACCGGGGCGGCCGGCCCGGTGCGTCGCCCCACACACCCCTTTTCCCCCCCTCACCCCTTTCCCCCTCCTCCTACTCCGCCCCCTCCCCCTCCCTCAAGTGGATCAACAGATTCATACTTCAGGACTAGATTAAAATGTAGAGAGACGCTTTATACGAGACTACTGCAGGAGGCCAAAGAGCCCTCCAATTGTTACGAATGTACTATATGTAATCAACTATGTGTAGAATATATGTGGTACGACACCTACTCTCACACACAATGCAACCCACCCCCCTTCCCCCCCCCACCCCTCTCACCCCCCCCCCCTCTCACCCCACCCTCTCCCCCCGCTCACCAACCCCCTCCCCCCTCCGCCCTCCCTTTCCCTACCTCCCTCCATTCCCCCCTAACCCTCCCTATACAGACTAAAAGACATTGGAGAGCTGAGGATCCCCTCGATTGTTATATGTGCATTGTACACAACTGACTCTACGAATTGTATACCAAGCTTGAAATGTACTACAATAAACAATGTATCCTAACACCCCTCCCCCACCTCTCCCCTCCCCTCCCCCCTTTTACCCTCTTCCCCCCCCCCCCCCAATGCCCACCCCACCCTCAAAGGCCCCTTCTCAGATAGCACAAGGTGCAACTTGGGATACCCCCCACCAGGATCACAAGTCACCCACAAAGAGGACCACAAAGCTAAAAGAGTGCGCTAGGGACAAAAGGAGGTGAGATACACACCTCTCCATACGACCATTGACCCTAGCCTCTTAATATATCCCACCAGTACCGAGAGGACTTAGTCCACACCACCATTGCCCTTCCCCCTCCATACCCATCCTTAACACCACATACCCCCCACCCCCCACCTCCTGCACTCCCCCTGCCAACCCACCCCCTCCTTACCCCCCAGAGTCCTCGTCCACGTCCCCCCCCCTTGACTAAAAACCCTGACCCCCTTCCCCCCCATTCGGGAACAGCGAGATAGGAAACCCGACCCCAATTTCTCCGATAGAAGAGACAAAGGCCTGCGAGATTGAATGTTTTAAACATTCCTACTCAAGGCACTCCACCTTGATTCCCCAATAACTAAGGTTGTAGTGATAAACAAGGTACGGACGAAAACAAGAATACCCAAGGGTCTCCACCTTGCCCGAACCTGCTGGAGGTCGTTACCGGACCCTCCCCCAAGGGTCTTAAACCCCACTAGCCGGTCTTTAGCTCAGACCGGTTTTCAACCTTTACGACCCCATAAGGGTCGACTTTCCTCCCCTCTATCTTTCCCCGCTGTTACTGTCCCAGCGGGCCCCCCCCCTTTACCCTCCCCCGCCTGCCCATCCTGGCTGACAGCCCCTAATCCTAGCTTAACCAAAGAACAAACCGATTCCTGAAAGCGAGTAAAAACTTCCCACTCAAACTTAAACTCGTCGGTCGCTATAGAGAAGGGAGAACTCTCACAAACTAGCAGAAAAATTAGATAACATGGCCCACCAGAAAGCAATAAAAATAGTTTCCTTGAATGTCAAGGGCCTAAATAACAATAGGAAGAGAAGGCTTGCTCTCCAGGAAATAAAAAAGTCTGGCGGCAATGTTGTTTTCCTTCAGGAGACCCACTTCACGTCTCAAGACCCACCCAAAATATTTCACCAAACGTACCCGATGAGTTATTTCTCATCATTCAGTAGTAAACGCAGGGGGGTCGCCATTCTGATTCGTCAGGGCACCCCATTTAATCTAACGAAAATCACGGCAGATCCAGAGGGAAGATTTATTGTAGTCTATGGCTCACTCTCGGGCTCGGCAATCGCCCTAGTTAACCTATATGCCCCAAATGAGAACCAGACAGAATTCTTAAGAAAAGTTCTGAAAGAAATTGACCCACAATACCTATCCTCGTTACTCGTAGCGGGAGATTTTAACATGGCTCTCAACCCAAATGAAGACAAATCGAGCATTCCAGGACGACAACAATCCACTCAGTCCCAAAGACTGGGGAAAAAATTTAAAGATATTATGGGTGATTTTTCCCTAGTGGACATTTGGAGAACACAACATCAGGGGCAAAGGGATTATACCTTCTACTCGGCTCCTCACCAGACCTATTCCCGTATAGATTATTTTCTTACAACCAAGAATATTCTAGAGGCCGCTATCAAATCAGATATAGGCCCTATCACGTGGTCAGATCATGCTCCCATCTCCCTGACCCTATCCATTCCATTCGTCAAATCGGCCTCATATAGCTGGAAACTGAATGATTCCTTATTAAACCACCCCGAGATAGTAAAGGAGATCAAAAAATCCCTTAAGGAATACTTCAGAATAAACAAAGGCTCAGTCCCCTCTCCAGCAATCCTGTGGGAAGCCCATAAAGCGACAATTCGAGGAAACCTTATCTCAATTACCTCTCACCGGAAGAAAGCTAAAACCAAATTGACCACAGAGCTGACAGACAAAATTATCAAATTAGAGCAGCTGCACAAATCTAACCCCTCTCGGAAAATTTATAAACAGCTGACAACTGCTAGAAACAATCTAAAAGTGATCCAATTGGAAAATGTAGAAAAGGCTCTCAAATGGACGGGTCAAAGGTATTATGATAAAGGGAACAAGGCCGATAGACTTCTTGCTAGTAAGTTAAGAGTTATACAAAAAATGTCACAAATAACTGCGATCAAGAATGGCTCTGGTGAGATACTATACAACGAGAAAAAAATAGCAGAGGAATTCACCAAATTTTACACTAAATTATATAATCTGAGAGCTCGCTCTGCTAACTCAGGTACTACTGACTTATCGTCAGCTATAGACTATTTGGAAGACTGCGAGCTCCCCTCACTAACTGAAGAGGAAAACACTAGACTGAATGCAAAAATAACGTTTGATGAATTAGAGGCAGCCGTAAAGGCATCCAAAATGTCCAAAATGCAGGGGTTGCAGACCTTCCTAAGACATGCAGATGAGCATACAGTTGTATTTACATTTGCATATTTGCTTTGCTGTGGAGGGTTTTTGTCACTATTTTTACTCACCATAACTTAACTCAGTATGGTAAACCCCATCCTTTAGCTTCTCTGCATACCCAGTTTACCAACCCCACACTGATGAGACCCATAAAGATCGAAACAGCATCGCTTCTCGGCTATTAAAAGCGTCCTACCCTTCTTAAAGGATTTGGTTGCAGCGTGGAGCTCCTCAAGCGTCAGGGGGGCGTTCATGGCTGCTTTTCCTGCCGGGTCGATGGTGTTTGTAATCCCTGACAGGAATTTGTCAGCCTGGTCTCGGTCTGATGCTTTTGGGGAGTAGAGGTCTTCATAGAAATCTTTCACGACTCCCATGACTTCCTCCTTCCCCTGCTGCACGTTGCCATCTTTGTCTCGCAGCTCCCTCAGGGGCATGTGGGCAGAGTGGAGTTTCTTGAGAGAGGATGCATGTTCTCCCCCCTTCAAGGTTTGCCACCTTGGAACGGAAGGTGATTCGTTGGTACCCCTCAAAGTGCTTTTGCAGGCTCTCCTTGGTTCCTCTAGGTCGTAATCCCGTTCCATCCACAGCGTTTGAGGTCATGCCAGGGACTGCAGCTTGCGCTGCAGGCCCCTCGAACTCCCCCTTCCTCTCAACACGCCAGGGTCTGCCCTTTGCCTGCAGGAAGCAACGGATCCTATCTTTGTGAATTCCCACAACACTCTGCAGTGCTGGGGAAACAGGCCTTTCTTCTTTCCATGCTGTGTATGTGTTCTCAGCTCCTCCATGATCTCCTCCCTTTCCAGCAGTGTGCAGTTCAGCTTCCAGGATCCTGGCCCTGGGGGGGGAAACCTCCTCCAGGCGCCCCTGGTGATGAATGGCTCTGTGGTCAGAGAAATGTACTGCGACCATGGAGTGCTTGTCGTGCTGTCTGTACTGCTTGGTGGGTCAAAAGGAAGTCAATCGAGAACGCACGGAACGGAACATATTTAAAACCAGAGAAATAAAATAAAACACAGACAAAGTCAGTGGCACATCAGAAAAATTATATACGGTACAGTGTCCTAAATATACATGTAAAATAAACTAATAAATAAAATGGTCATTTAGTTTAACATTTTGGCCAAATTGGTGTAAGCCCTTGAGCCAACTGCACGGCAGACCAACGTTTCAGGCGTCCTACACTAATATAGATTCTTAATAACCTGTGCATTGCCAAGAAGAAGAATGATTATAATAAATCGTCAATATTAGTTGTGTTTTTAATATATATATAGAGTATATTATATAGTATATTATAGATATATATAAGATATCACACACCATAGGTGTTGGTGGTGCGGTGTGTTGTGTGTGTTGTGTGTGTGTGGTGTGTGTGTGTGTGGGTGTGTGTGTGTGTATATATACTATATCCATAGAGAGAGATACAGAGAGACTACAGATATATCATACACACTAACAGATCTTGTCGTTAACCAAAAATCATACATGATCACATGCACAACATGTTAACTAGTGAAAGAAGATTAAGGTAAGTAATATGTTAGAGTAAAGAACCAGAAAACACAACATCAAAGTGTATGCTGTTATATGGGGTAGTTAATTAAATTGTATGTCAAAATTTAGCATGAAATGACTATCTACGACTTACCAAACAAACCCACATACATCTCATCTTGAACAAGAGCTAAGTGAGGTAGCTTTCTATAAAACATGGCAAGTGTGTAATAATGTTGTACCATTAATAACTGATGATTAATAAATATCTATATTATTAAAATGCTTAATTCAGTCAGTGAGCATTTCTAAACATTCAGGGTGACAAGGACATACTTGAAGGTTATCAAGCATTGTACATGTCTACATACATACACTATGCATGAAATAGTTTGCAGGTAAATAACAACACCAGGACGCCAAACATTAGTGAATGTGATTATTTATTTGTGTTATCTTGGAGAGCGAGAAAGGCACTGCTTGTTGGCTGTTTTGTGTTTGCCTTTTCCTTTGCCAAGTACTTTGGTTCTAACGGTTCGACTTTTCTATGGCCTTGTCGCAGGCTGTGGCACTGTTTGTGGCGGTGTTGGTGATTCAGTGACCAACTAAGTGTGGCTGTTGCCTTCAGGAGGCACTGGGTGTGGGCTTGTGGCACTTCAGTGGCACGGGATGGGGGGTTGCATTCAGGGGCACTGGGTGTGGGCTGTGGCCCTTCAGGGGCACTGGGTGTGGCCTGTGGCAGTTGTGAACCAGTTGCTAAACATTGCATGACTGATGGTGGAGCAGTTTCTTGTTTTGGTGTTTTAATCTTTTTCCAAAAGCTGGTTAGTAGTAATTGTTGCCCTAACTTTCTTTTTTGTGTAATTTGTAGGTGTCCGTTACTGATTTTGAACAGATGTAAGCGGTTGGATGTTGACAGGGACCTGCACAGAACTTGCACCTACTGTACCGGTATCATCCAGAACTGGGGAATAAAGAACTAATGACTCTGGAGAAAAAGTAGCAGCATGTAAAGATCCATCCTCAGATGGGGTAAAGTGGAATTGTTGTTCTCTTGCAGTAATTCGCAACTGATTTGCTTGGCTTAGATTCACAACTATTGCTTGTAATGTCCTGTTTACATTTTGGATTTCTTTAGGAACTTGGATGATAACTCTTTCAATTTGTGACATTTGTGATATTGACCTTTCCTGCAGTGATATCATCCTTTCAAGCACTGACATCATTTCTGAATGGCGACGATTTTCTTCACCCAAGATTCTTTCTTCAGAAGCTGCAAAGCTGAGTAGGTGTCCCGAGCAGGAGGACTTGAATGCTGGGTTAATCCAGGAGTGGGAACATCGTCATGGTCACTTGAGTGAATTTGTCCTTGAGTGGCAACATCTAGTTCTACAAATAAAGAAAGACATTATGAACTGCCATGGAACTTTCACTTGTTTTTCAATATAATGAGAGTTGTTCTCACAGTGTAACACATAACATGTTTCCATAATTTTTAATTTGTTTCAAATGAAAAGTTTATGCTTGAAGTAACAATGATGTTTCGACTCAGTGTGAAAGAAGAATGAATGAAAGTTTGTTGTAACCTCACAACTCCTAGCAGATAGTTTACAACACACACAATACATGTTGTCAGGAAACACTACATCTTCTGTGACAATAACTGATGTTAATTACATGTGAAAAGCATTTATTTAACATGGCAAATTAACATCTACAAATGTACACATTAGATGTGCTGCACCTCATACACTCACCTTCCATGCTTGATGATGAGCTGGATGAGCCAGGTGATGAGACATGTTCAGTGTCAGGTGACACATGAGCTTCAGGAGCAACTATATAGAAGAATAACATAAGAATTTTATTGACATGTGTACATAATTAACATTAAGTTTGTGTAGTGGGAGTATTTATGGCTAAATATCAGTATCACATAAGGAAATGACAATGATATGTTTCTGGCAAGCTGTACATTATCCATCTTAACATCAATGTACATGTGAACCTAATTGGCACATTTATTGTAAAAACCATACTACATACAATGTTCATGCAGGAATGCGTTCTAAAATTAAGTGTTCTGTTGGACATACACTGCATATGTTGTGTAGTCATCTAACAATAATAATGTACATCACTACCATGACAGCAAAGTTGACTCTGCTTATTATTCAGTACCTAATTGTGGAAATGTGAATGAATGTTTTTAGTGATCTGTGTGAACATTTAAGAGAAGCAGGTGTAGCGCTCAATGTGGCTGACACTCATCAACACATGCAGTGTGTCGCTCACAGATGGTACTGGTGTGATAATGTGGCGTATCTATAAGGTTAAAAGAAGATATGAGTGAACGAATGACTAACGTACGTTTTCATATATAGTGGCCTGGTGGGTAAAAGTCTTCATAGAATTACCATTTCAAATAAATGTGATGAACTTCTGTTCACCTTGTCAGCTTCTAACAACTGTAGTCCCTTCCCCAAGACGTGACAGCACCCTGACCTTTTATTTGTTTCTACCACCTGAAAGGCGTCCCACAAGACTTGGCCGTAACATGACCCTGTGATCTGGCTCGGTGCCCAACCCCATCCCCTGTATTCTCCTCTATGCTGTGATTACATATTAATTTCAGCTGGTTTCACACACCGGTACATGAGCGAAATAAAAATCTGAAGTGTGCTACATATGAACACAATTAAATACCATATGGTACATGTTCCTATTTATGCTCTCAGTATACTACATGAAGCGAAAAAAGAGCTTTAATTAAACATAACGAAATGGGTTTGTGCAAATTATGAATGTTCGCCTTTGAATGCACTATCTTCCATGCAAGACTTGATGAGGCAGTAATGGCCTGTTTATAGGTGTAACATAGATTCTCACTAATTTATATATATATATATATATATATATATATATATATATATATATATATTATATGTATATATGTATATATGTATCGACACATACATGAAAAAGTGAATTAGGCATTTGTGTGCACAGACACAGTATAACGAAGTTATACATTACTGTGACAAACAATGATTGTGGATGTGCTTTGTGGTTATGCATGTTAACCCATTGTTTGTACAAAGATACATAGAGGAAGGAACAGAGGGCACAGCGGATTTTGCAAATTCAAACTCATTTATTGAGCCAACACAACGTTTCGACCATGGAGGTCTTTTTCAAGTGACAATGGCATATACAAATCTGGTCTAACAACATATAAATAGTGCCCCAAATCCCCACAATGCAACCTGTTCAATCAGTGTTGATGAAGTCCATGTGCTTAATCAGTTCCTTGAACCAATGTCCAGTGTGCAAGCTTGAATAGGTGATCCCCAACAGCTGTAAATCCTCCTTTAGATATTGTGATGTTCATGTCCTCCCACTTCCTGGTTACTCGGTATCCATCTTTGTGACGTCATCACTTCGGGTCCTCAATGGTTGGAACGCAGCGTCCTCGTGCGTTTCAAATGCGCGCATGCGCACTTCCTGATTATTCGGTATCCATCTTTGTGACGTCATTGATTCGGGTCCTCAAAGGTTGGAACGCAGCGTCCTCATGCGTTTCAAATGCGCGCATGCGCAGTAGACATACACTCGAGGCGCAGTCAGTGCTGACTGCATATGAGTCATTGCACAAGCGTCAATCTTTGATCATTCCTTGTCCTCAGTATACACGATATCTAACGATCAGTTTCCTAAACTGCTACCTGTTCCAAGAGATACCAAACATGCTGGTTTAGGTGTAATATGTGTACCACATGAGCATTTACGTGTAAACATACAAATGTAAGGAAGCTTGCATGAATATTGTATGAACTTTGGCAACATTTTTACACTGATTGTTATGGTCGTTCTAAAGCATGAAGGAATATGTGTGTAACAATTAAGTTTAATTGATAGATATTATAGAATAATATTTTGATATTAAGACATCTCACATGACCTAGGATAACATGTCTTTGAAGAATCAATGCAAAGATAGACTTACCTAGTAAATGCCCATACAGACAGTCATAGTGCTCCAGAATCCCTGTGACAAGAACTTTGTTTTCCTCTTCATTGAACCGAGGATTACGTGGCCGCTCCAGACGTTTCTTCTGAATACGTGCAAGCCCAGAGCTTGGCTGCTGCTGACTGGACTCTCCTTCTTCCAATGGAAGAGACTCCAAAAGCGGGCCACCAGCAACCACCCCACCACCAGACGCACCAGCAGCAGACACCCTACCAGCACCAGCAACAGAGCCACCAGCAGCACTCGCACTCACAGCAACACCACTCGCACTCCCAGCAATACCATTCGCACTCGCAGCAACAGCACTCCCCTGAATTCTACGTTCACTCAGACGCGTACTCACACGACTACCAGTACCACTCACACCAGCATCACTCTTCCCACGCCTTGCGGCCATACCTCTAGCACTCACAAAGAACAGAAAAGAAATTTAAAGACAATCGTACTGAACACGTACAAAGTGAAAACAAGACAAAGATGTAAACAAAACAACACAGGACAAACCTATCACAATACACCACAACTGTCTCAGTCAATATGAAATATGTAAATCGCCCAGCTCTGTGTGTCTCTCTCTCTCTCCCAACAACACAGAGAATGAATAAAAATACATGCTGCCTTTAAATGGGCCTCTCAATCTAAAACATGCTTGCTTCGGCAGATTCAGCAAGAAGTTTCATTGGGGAACCTAACACCACCTCGCCATGCACGCCGATACACCTGTGTGTGATCGGCAAATCATCGGCAGAGTGGGAGCAAATGTTTTCGGCTTGATTCAGAAGGGATTCGGCACTTATTGCATACGGAGAGGGAAAATCGGCAGAATCATGCCGATAAGGTACCCTTGGCGATTGCACTTTTTCGGCGCTTACTGCATAGAGCCCATAGACTCCAGAACAGTCTATAAAAGGGTTTTGTTTGAGCTGCTTTACAATTAATACACTATTCACATTTGGTGGTGGAAATTATATATTTTTATTTATTAATTGTTCACTTTATATAATATTG
>WSYH01012202.1:0-19285 GCA_036426205.1 Ascaphus truei | reverse complement strand
TTAATTAATTAAATAAGTCCATTACGGTAATATGTATTAACTATGTATTTTTAGGAATCTCTATATGTTATTTGCGGTGAGTTCGTCTTCAACCCAGTCGTCCGTCGCGCTTCTTGCTCCGTGTGCCGAGGGTTTCTCGCATGCTTAGGTCTCTGGCTTGCTCCACCATGGCATGCCTACGCGGTTCCTTATTTCTCCACTTGGGTTTCGTCGGAAGGGGCTACTAACTAACCTCTCCGACTACGGGTATTTTATCTACCTTCATGATGATTGGCTTTATGTAGAATTGGTTAAACGACACCCCATCCATTCAATTGTGGTCATGTCACCATTATTCAAAGACAAACACGTGGATTACATACAGATTATACAAATTTAAACATCACATATAGAGATTACCTAAAAAACATAGGTTGGAGTACATATTACCGAAGGACATTATTTTAATTTAATTAATGCAAATCTAAACTAATCAATGATGATTTGCCCATTATTCGCCCACTATTGTGATAGGACGTTTTTACTGGATTTATAGATCTTCAGGGTGAATTAGAGGATATCATAATTTATACTAATTAAATTCAATTAGATTGTTTAAGGACATGAGATATTAATCAGGAGGTTTCATAGTTGTATATTACAGACTAGACTTATTTGTTATCAAAGGGGGATGATAGATGTTCAAGGAGACATAAACTAAACTCCTTGTGACTATGATCTAAAATCAAATAATTGGACAGATTAATGATTTATGGTAAGAGGGTGCTTACATCTTGAATCACTATACTTAACATTATCCAGCATTAGTAGTTGGTAAGAGGATTGGTAGGCTATATAAGAAACAATAACTTATATGGCTTAAGGAACAACAGAAACTAGATACGTAATGTCTTTATATATTCGAGTGGTAAATACCAAAAGAGAGGAATTATATAGTTACCAGCTAGTCTAGTAAATTTGCAAGATTTATCAAAATTATATGACAGTGTTAATATCATAAAGAATAACAGTGCATTGTTTTTAGTTAAAAAAATTAATTAATTAAGGTTTATGTATCGAATACAGAGACTAAATAATTTGTGGTTCATCCCAAATATAGAATATATTAAATCAATAAATATTTTAGAAGTACAACTCGTGAAATAGATTTATTTAGGAAAAGATAAAAGGATAAGATATTAGTTAGTGCCCAAAAGGTTAAAATACTAGATTATATTAAAAAAATCAACATTAGCAAATACTCTGATATCTCCACCTGTTGATTACTAAACCACATAGAGAGACAATAATCACATATAATCACCATATAATTCATGATCAAGTTTCAGATAGACTTCTTCGAAAAAACCTATATAGTTAATAATTACAGAACCTAGATAATACGATATACATCACATAAGATAGAAAAAACTTCAATTCAATACCCACAAATTACAATTAGTACATAGATTCCCTAACATCTCATTTTAGCTATCGAAACAAAGAGGAAGTTGATGGAGATATTATACAAGTAAAGGCTATTAGAGAGGTTGTGTTATTATTAATTGATTTTTAAATACTCGATCTCATTCAATATCTTCATATACTTGGGAGTACTTTAAATGTAGGACTACTTTTTGGAGTACTTTTAAATGTAGGGCTACGTGGACAACAATAGAATTCTAAACACAAGTGTAACTTAGGATAGCAACATTATATGATCACAGTCAATACTGTATAATGATAATAATGGTCACAGGTTTATTTACAGGGCGGTATTGAGACATATTTTGGAATTCTAATATACTTTTAATAAATTGATTATAGAGGATTGATGGAAAAAGTGCAAAAATAGGTGCACAATACAGATACAAGAGCTTATTAGTTTATCATCACCTCGGTGTAAATAGGGAAATGTGTTAATATATTAGCAGATAAACAATGGGTACCAACGTGTAGAGAAGGTTATATAATGAAATAATGATATTACATTAGTCCCTCAGAAAAGATCCAGGTTGATGTCAATATTCATACCCTGTGATATAATGTTTTAGGGGTGGTGTAAATCCAGAAGGTTTCTTGTCTGGATATTTGATGACCTGACCATACCTCTCAATTGGGATGAATTTTATCAAGTACCAAATTTTTTTAGACCGTTTGGGTTCTGATTCTGGTTTCTTAAAAGTGTTTTGTACACTATGTTGAAAAAAAACCCCATTCTATGTTCTTTATATGTTTGCTATTCTCAATTTCAGTTTACATGTGTTCTTCGATGTACTCTTTGTTACATGGATATTGTAAACTGTATAACATAACTCGAGTGAGCAGGCAATAAAATCTTTATTCATGTTCCTCTTGTGTTATTTCTGATTTTATTTTTTGAATGATTTTCTATGCACTCTGATTTAATTTTATACCTCTACATGTCAAGCATTTATAGAAACCATTAGTAACAGTTATGGGCTAAATGCATTCCTTTTTCAGGCAACTCGGAGCCAATCTTTGTTCAGATTGGAGCCTTGGAAAGATTATTTTGGTTTCTGTGGTAATTATTTGTTGCAAGATGGGGGACTTTATGGAGAATATTCCAAGTGTTTTTGGAATATTCTACTGATTGTACTTAGAGGAGTTGTGTATCTTGTAATGAATGGTACAGATATTTATCCTTCTCTCCTCTTGGACCCTCTTTCTCTTTGTTGTTGTATGTCAATAAATCCTTTCGCTCATTGTGTGACCGTATTGTATGCTACATACACTAAAATCTTTTTTTATATTTCTCTCTGTGATAATCATACAATCCATGTGCGCTCGTGGAAGGTTTGTGTCTTGGAGCAATTACGTTTAATCCTCTGTAGTTGACCTAGCGAGTATGTTGTAATCCATTATCATGTACACTGTCCCCCTTTAGAAGCTATGACAATCTACCTCTTTTAAATAGGTCCTAGTTTCCAACATCCCATTTAAAACATAACGGTGTAAATCGAAAGTCAATACTTGTGCGAATGTAATTATATGTAAACCTGAGTATAGGGATTATATTCAGTTGTGTTAGGAATATTATGAGTGATTTTCACTCCCATCCAACAATAGTATGTCGTCCAGGTATCTATGCCAGGATACCAGATTTGCTCGACCATGTGGTCCGACAGATGAAGTTTGTCTTCACACATTCCATAAAAAGGTTGGCATAGTTCGGAGCAAATCTGGTACCCTAGCAGTACCTCTAATCTGAAGTAATATTGTTCATTGTAGCCAAAAATAATATGACTGGAGTGTAGTTTATACAGTCTACGAAAACTTAACTTGTAGTTTGGTCTAGTTCGCCATTATGAACGAGATTTTCTTGACTGCAGTAACCCATGGGTATGGTCTATTACCGTGACAGTGTGGAAAAAGTCTAGGGACCAATATATAGTTTTCACCCCTGTCATGTCTGTACAATGTTCAATACTTGAAATACTGTCCTGAATGTAGGATTGTAATTTTTTAACAGGAGTTTTTTAGGAAAGGTGTCGATGTAGCCTGAAAGGTTTGCAGTTAGGGATTTTATCCCAGAAAACTATTGGGCGTCCAGGAGGTTGGTGGCATCCTTATGAAGTTTGGTTAAATAATAGAAGATTGGGATTCTTGGAGATTCTGTATTTTAAGTATTCCCATTTCTGATTTGGTGAGAATCCCATGCCCTAATATCCCCTATTAATAATTCCAATAGCTCTTTTTTATATTGTTCAGTGGGGGTTTATTTGTAATACTCTGTTATGTTTCAATATCCAGCAGTAATCTGTGGGATTCTTGCATAAGTCTTCTATTTAGGATGACCAACCACCCCTTATCTGATTGTGATCACAATATATCTCTTTTAGAGATTCACCTACTGCCTCTAACTCTTATTTAGTACAATTCTTGATTGTTCCTAGGCTTTTTATCCATGTGGGTTTCGATGTCTTTCCGAACTAATTTAGAAAGGTATCAAGTGCCCTCCTTTTAAATAACTGGGAAAGAAAAATTGATTTGTTTTTACAGGTGTATGTACAAACTCTCACAAGTGGCTACTGCCTTGATGTACCTCATGTGTCACATTGTGCTTCATAAAGTACTTAAGACATAAACTCTCAACTGCTTGTTCGACTTCAGCACATGTGAGTGGGGTACCAACTGTTGTTTTAGATAGGAATTTTTTAAAGGTTTACACGATTTCCTTTTTTCCTATATTACTTCCCCCCCCCTCTCCCTCTCCCCCCTCCTCCTGGTGAGATCCATCCGGGGAAAGATAACCCTCCAGCAGTGGAATGATGATGAAAGCTGTGATAGCTGTTGAAGAATCGTGTGCAGTCTAAGAAGATACCACGAATTGAAGTTCATCAGTAGCAGAGTTCCTGAGTCCCATTGGGATTAAAGGCTTATGAAATTGCTGACCAAACGGTAATTGCATATCTTAACCCTAGTCTCTGATTGTTCTAACATAACTACCTATGATATTTTTCTCCCCTTCTTCTTCTTTCCCTGCCCAATTTGCCGCTAGGTCATTTCTTCTTGTATAACAATTTGCGGAAGGTGTGGAGCGTGGACCTAAGTGGCAGCATTTCTGTAGGGTTAGTGATTTTAGGGGTATTACCTCTCATTGTGATTGGCAGGGTTTGTATGTTAAATCTTTGCATCTAAAATCTAAGTGTTTGGTTTGCGCTGTTGATCTTGCTTTTTCTGTATTTTGTCACTACCAACTAGCTGCAATCCTTAACACAGTTAACAATATCGCCACCGCATTGGAAACAGGATTCCCTATTTTATATGAGGAACATAGGGGCATAGAAACAGAAGATATATTTCAGACGCATTTTAGGTTACCGCAACTAGGAGGAGCTGCAAGAGGCTTAATAGGTCTTTTCCAAATGGGAAAGGCTGATGTTAGGATACCAAGCGCTTGGGGTAGGTAATCGCTAGAAACATATATTGGCGGTTAATGAGAATTCCCAGAAGGTGTTAAGGGATTGTTAAAGATCCAACTTTGATCAAAGCTGATATGTTGTTTATGAAAGGAATGGAATAAAAATTTGAGACATGGCATCAAGTGAACTAATGAAGTTAGTCATATACACACAGAACACAAAAAATCTAGCAATATAGAGGTTGATATAAAAACAATAGAGAATAGAATTAAAATGCTTGGAGAAACAGAGAAAGATGAAAGATAAGAGAGAAAAAGAGTAAACTAGAAGAGATAAAATTGAACAAGGATACAAAAATTATCCAAACAAAAGAAAAGTTTAGACGAGACAAAGAGGATTATCTTAATAACGTTATAGATAGGAGAAAAGAAAATCAACGAGAGTAAAAAAAAAAGAGACAAGATGGGTACTGCCAGAAACAGAGAACAAACAAGGACATCAGAATGGTCATATGAGAACAGAATAGGATCCAGAACAAAACTATATATAAGGATAAAGATCTTGGAAACAGAAGCACAATAACAATCAAGGACAGAGATAGACAGGGTTCCGGTGATATATAGGAGTATGGAAACAGAAGTGAGACTAACGGGGGACAAACAGATATAGGTTAAAATTCACGACAAGGAACATACTCAAAGAGCAGAAGAACGAGGAGGAGGTTGTTGTGGAGTAGAGGAGAAGAGACTTCAAACATCAGCCTCCTCTTTTTAAGAGAGAAGACACAAGAGAAGAGAAAACCAGAAGGGAAACATTGAATGCAACAGAAGGAAGACAACCAAATACACACCCCCAGAAAAACAGGAAGATAGAAAGCCCACAGAAAGAGGAAAAAGAGAGAGGGACCAAAACCAGCCCAAAAAAAACAAAACACATGTAGAGAATATCACGAGGGTATTGTAATCTTATCGAGAGTAAACGTGTCCTGTTACTATAGAGCAGACAAGAATTCTAAAGAAAGGGTTTTAGCCTTGCTCCAACTAAAAAATCAAACGTAGTTATACCTATATTGAATATTAGAAAATTTGCATAGAAATTTGACATTAAAAAAGTACTTTATGAAAGCAACAATGTGACACATGAGTACATCAAGGCGGTTATAGCCACCTGTGAAGAGATTTAGTAACATACAAACCTGTACAACACAAATCACTGTTTCTTTCCCAGTTATTTAAAAGGAAAAAAAAAGGGCCAGTGATACCTTTATAAATTAGATTCAGGACAGACATCAGAAACACTCACAATGGATTATAACAAGCCTAGAACCCAATCAAGAAATTTAACCTAAAACAAGAATTTAGAGAGCAGTAAGGGTGTAAAAACTCTCTAAAAGAGATGATATGATGTGATCAAACCATCAGACTAAGGGGGAGGAGGGTGGTCATCCTAAATAATGAAGAGACTCTGGACAGAGAATCCCACAGATTACTTGGAAGATATGAAAACACTACAGAGTATTACACAATAACCCAATGAACGAATATAAAAAAAGAGCTATTGGAATATTGATGAGGGAGAATAGGATGGAGGATTCATCACCAAATCAGAATAGGGAAGTACTTAAATACAGAAGAATCTCCAAGAATCCCAATCTATCATATTTACCACAAATTCATAGAAGGAATGCAAACAACCCCACTGGAGAAGCCCAAATAGTATCTGGATTAAATCACACTAACTGCAAAACTCGTACTTACATCGACACAATTGAAAATTAAAACAAATCACACTACAAATAAAACAGCTGTTAGATAAGTTAAATTTAAACCTTACATTCAAGCACAGTATTTCACAGTATTGAACCATTGTACAGAAAAGGACATGACATGGGAGTGAAAACTAATATTGGTCACTGTGACTTTTCCACACTGTACACGGTAATAGACCATACCCATGGGTGTACTGCAGTGAAGGAAAATTCTGTCACAGAATGGCGAACTAGACCAATACAAGTTAAGTTATCGTAGACTGTATAAATAATACATACTCAGTATAAAATTTTAGGTCAATGAACAATATTACTACAAGATTAGAGTGGTACTGCTAGGGTACCAGATTTGCCTCCGAACTATGCAACATTTTATGGGAATGTGGGAAGAGAATTCAATTGGTCGGACCACATGTTCGGAGCAAATCTGTATCCTGGCATTAGATACATGAACGACATATTATTTGATGTGGATGGGAGTGAAGAATCACTCATAATATTCCTAACACAAAACTGAATAATAAATCCTATAATCTCAGGTTTACGTATAGTACAGTCGCACAAGTAGTGACTTTTCTGATTACAACTTTATGTTTTAAATGCGGATGTTGGAAATAGGACCTATGTAAAAGAGGTAGATTGTCATAGCTTGTCTAAGGGGGACAGGGACACCATGATTAAAGGATTAACACAGACCTCTAGGTCAACTACAGAGGATTAAAAGTATTGCTCTCAAGAAACAACCTTCCACGAGCAGGCGACATGAATGATGATAGTTCACAGAGAGGAAACATCAAAAAGATATAGTGGATGTAAAGCATACAATAAGGTCACACAACAATGGAGCGGAAAAAGATTTATTGACATACAAAAGCAAAGAGAAAGAGGGTCAAAAGAGAGAGAGAAGGATAAAATATCTGTACAATTCATTACAAGAATACACAAGCTCCTAAGGACATCAGTAGAATTATTCAAAAAAAAATTGGAATTATCCATAAAAGTACAACACCATCTCAACATATTGTCACAACAGAACTACAAAAACAATAACTAAATTCATCTCAAAAGGATAACAAATACCTGAAACAAAATTACCTCGAGTTTGCCATGAAAAAGGAATGCATTTAGAACCCTAACATGTTAATAATGATTCTATAATGCTTTACATGTAGAGGATTATTAAATAAATAGATGTGTCACTAGAATCATTCAAAAAATAAAATCAAATAAACAACAATTAATGAATAAAGACTTTATTGACTGCAACCGAGATTAGTTTAAATACATGTACAATCGATGTAACAACAGTACACTAGGAGAAACCACATGTAAACTAAATAGAATATGCAGCAGAACATATAGAGACATAGAGAGGGTTTTCTTTTAACAGCCTAGGTATAAAAAAACTTTAAACGAAATCATGATCAGGAGACCCAAACGGTTCTAAAAAATATTGGTATTGATAAATTCATCAAAATTGGAGAAGGTGGGAATAGGGTCTATCAAAAAGCCAAGACACAGAAACACTTCTGGTATTACACATAAAAATTAATACACCAGAGGTATGGATAGTGACATAACGACAACTGGGATCATTGTCTTGAGGGAAATTATACGTAATATCATATTTCTATTATCACTTCTTACGCTGGTGTCCATTGCTTTCGCCTCATATCATATTAAACATTCCCTATGTACACGAGCGTCGATCGATATGATCAATATCGAAGCTCTTTGTATCCATTTGTGTCACCCCTAGTTTGCATCTTTTTCATCAAATCCCTCTAATATAAGTAGTGATTAAAAGTCACTATACGAATTCCAAAATTGTTCACATACCAGATCTGTAAAAAATAAATGTGACGTTGTATTCATGTAGTTTATACTTGCGCTGTGATCAGTTAATGTTGACTATACCAAGCTTACATGTGCTTGAATCTACTTGTTGTCCACGTGTAGTCCCTACATTTAAGTACTCCCAAAGTAGTCCTACATTTAATCCTCCCCAGTATATGACAGATATGTGAACGGAGAACCGGAGATTCTAAAATCAAACTATAATAAACACAACACTCTGCCTCTATTATCCTCTTTGACTGTATAATCTCCATATTCCGTCTTCTCGCTTTCGATATCATAATGAGATGATAGGTGAATCTATTAATCATGTTAATTCTTGGGTATTGAAAATGAACGATTTCTATGCTTATGTGAATGTACGTTATGTATAGCGTCTGTAATTATTACAATATAAGGTTTCTTTTAGAAGAGTCTATAATGAACTTTGATCCTAGAATATAGTGATTATATGTGGATATCGTGTCTCCTCTATGTGGTTTAGTAAATCTAACATGGTGAGATATTCAGAGTATTTGCTAGTGCTTGATTAATATAAGGATGTATATGATAATTTGGGCACGGGAACTATATTATATATCCTTCTCTTTATCTATTCTAAAGATCATATGTTTCACGGTGTCTCTAACATATTTATTATTCTAATTGATTCTATATTTGGGATTGAACCACAAACTATATTAGTCCGGATTAAAGATAATATACCTTACTAGATTAATTTTTAACTAAAAAACAATGCACTTTATTCCTTTTGATTTAATTAACACTGTCATATAGAGTTTGCTAAATCTGGCAAATTTACAGACAGATGGCTAACTCAATATCTCTTCCTCTTTTGATAGTACTCATCGAATATATAATTAACATTCTACTCAGTTTCCGTTGATTCCTTAGCCACTATGCAGTTATGTGTTTCTATTATCGAGCCTAACAATCCTCGTTACACTAACATGGTGGAGAATGTTGTATAAGTGATTTCAAGATGTGCACCTCGTACCAATGATAGAAGCTTGAAATCTGTCAATTTGGATTTATCATCTAGTATGCAAGGAGTTTTAGTTATTGTTCTCCCTTGACATCATCATCCGCCCTTTCGATACAAAAATAAATTAGTTCTGTATATACAATATGAAAATCCTGATTAGATATCTCAATGTTACCTTAACAATCTCAATAAGTTTCATTAGTACATAGATTATGATATCTCTAATGGCCATGGAAAGATAATAATATCCAGTAAAAGTACCTTCACCAATAGTGGCGAATTAATGGGCACAATCATCATGATTAGTAGCATGTATTAAATTAATTAAATAATCCATTACGGTAAATGTATACTATCGTAGTTTTAGGATCGAATCTCTATATGTATGTTTAAAATTTGTATACATCTGCCTATGTAATCCACATGTGATTGTCTTTGATAACTAGGTGCCATGACCAAATTGACTGATCTAGGGGTGTCTGTATTTAACCAATTCTGACATAAGCCAATAATCATCGAGATGGTAGATAAAATACCAGGTGGAGAGGATGTAAGGTAGTAGCCCATGCAGAAGCCCAAGTGGACGAGAACAGCGTAGGGAATAGCCGATGGTGGAGCAGCAAGAGACCATACTGAGAGAGAACACATCGGAAAGGAGCAGAGAGAACCGCGACAGCAGGACTGTGTCGACGAACAATCCCCGAGAATTGGAGCCTACACACGTGATGGCGGACAAGGAACCGGTAACAGTCCCTGCAGTGGACCGGCGTTATCTGTGTTATGAGTGTTGAGAGACTCGTTTAAACCTAACTGCTATTGTTCGACTCAGCACTGTGAGTGGGCGATAGACCCAATGTTGTGTTTTAAGATAGGATTATTATTAAGGCTTTACACTATATTCCGTTGCTTTTCCTACTATTACTCCTCCCCCCCCACCCTTCCCCCCTCCCCACCTCCAACGCCCTCCTTGTGGGGGATCCACTCCGTGGAAAGATCCCTCCAGCAGGTGGAATGATGAATGAAGCTGGTGAGCTCGTTTTGAAGAATCGCTCGTGCAGCCTACGCATAGTACCACCACAATGAGCATTCATCAGTAGCAAGTTCCTGAAGTCTCCCATTGTGGATATTAAAGCTTTAGTAATTGCTGACAAACGGTTAATTGCATAATCTACCCACCTAATTCCTGATTGTTCTAACAATCACCCTATGATATTTTCTCCCCTTCTTCACTTTCCTTTCCCTGCAATTTGCGGCCTCGGTATTCTTCTATGTATACCAAATTTGAGGCAGTGTGGAGCCGTGGACCTACGTGACGCATCTGTAGGGTTAGTGATTTTAGGGGTCAATACCTCTCAGTTGAGTGATTTGCAAGGGTATACTGTTCATTAATCTTTTGCTCTAGACTAAGTGTTTGTATTTGCGCTGTTGTGTATCTTGCTTTTTTTATATATATATATATATATATGTACACATAATATATATATATATATAGTGTAGGGTAGTCAGTACCGTGTAGCCGAGCTTCACAATCAAAAATTAAATAGATGATACCGTTCTGGGGCTACGAAACATTGGCTTTATTGGCGAGCTTTCGAGATTACACTATGATCTCTTTTCCGGCGATTTTGTTACACTGAATGAAGCAAGGATTACTAAAAAACAGTGCTCTTTGTCGAATGTGATCTGTGCTGGTCCTTCCCCCGATGTGGAGGTGTTATGGCTAGAGGTGTCCAAGGGTTTACTGAAAGCAAGTGAAGAAAGACGTGTGTATGTGTATTCAGTGTGAATAAGAAGAATGTGGAGAGCCCACCGTATAAACGTTGCTCTACACAAGGGTGGAGTGAGAGGGGATATAAAATGGTGGGTGAGGGTGTGGAAGGTGAGAGTTCGTAGCAAAACTAAAAGTTTGTGTGTGGGATACGACTTGTCGGAACACACCCGCTATATCCAGGATACACCGACCTGCTAAACAAACTGAAGCCATTGGCCCCCTCCTCCCTACAGGAAACACTAGTAGCAACTATGGAGTGAGTCACTTTATACAAAAACATCCCACGAGGAGGGATTTTCAGCCTGCAGATATTTCTGGACAGCAGGAAGCCACTCACAGCGGACAGTGACTAAATGCATGGAATTTATTTGCCCCATTAACTTACTTCCCATTGGAAAGGCGACACATACCTCCAGACAACAGGGACCGCTATGTGGACTCGGAGGCGCCACAGTATGCCAATCTGTTCTGCGCAAAACTGAAAGTGGGACTTCTGTCACCTGTCACTTGAAACCCCTTAATACCTTCGGCAATCGATGACATCCTCCTGATCCGGGACCTCTGGCGAACAGGACCTCCTTACAGTTCTATGACAACTCAATTAATTTCACCGACCTTCAACCTCAAACTCACAATTCCCGGATGAAGTACATTTTCTCGACTCCCCCATTACATAAGAACCAACAAACTACAGACTCTGTATACCGCCAACCTACAGACAGAGCCAGTATTTGAGGGACAACAGCTCCACCCGACACAACACCAAACATTCAACCATCTACAGTAAAAGGCAATACGATACAACGGCTATGCTCCGACCAGCAGACAGAGGACCAGCGGACTAAAGGACTCCGTGAGTCAGGGCTTTATTAAACCGTGGATATAACAACAGGAATTGTAGAACAGCAAATTCACAAAGCCACCGAATACCAAGAAGTGATATCCTTGAATAAACACAGAAGGAGACAAGAGAACGTGACTTTGGTGGTCACCATATAACCCACACCTGGAGCCCTACGCAAGATTGCCAGGAAACTAGCAACACCTCCAGGAAGATACAAGACTGCAATGGGTCTTCCATGAAGCCACACTTATTATAATAAGACAACCCCATAATCTCAAGAATATTATGGGGAGGAGTAAAGTAGCCAGCAGTACAATGAATGCGGGACCAAAAACCATTGCAAGCTCTACACAGCGGACACAAACAATACCACAACAAGAATCGGGAAATTACAAAATCAGAGGGAGGGTCACCTGTTCCTCCAGCAATGTCGTGTACCTCAGAATGTGCATGAAATGCCCAGGGGGGGGCTGCTATACATAGGTGAGACAGGAAAGGGGCCTAACAAGAGAATGAACATGACATCGCCCACAGCATCACAAGCGGGAACATAGAGGACAGTCCTGTTGCGAACATTTCTCTGAATCTGGCAAAGATGACGATTGAGGGGGTTTTGCCCTACTCAAAGGTAATCTTAAAAACCCGAAAAAAGAGAGACGGTTTGCATGAATACAAACTTATGCAAACTGTTCGGGGGGGGGACACTTAGCAGTGGCCTAAAACAGAGATGAAATTTGTGAGTCTTTTTATTACTGAACACTAGCGAACCTCGTCCCATTGAGCGCTAAAGGCCCATGCTGTACATACTGTGCTATAGTATGCAAACACAGCGGTCTCTCACAAATACTAATACTCCTGTTTTCCATCCCTATACACCAATAGGGACCACATAGATATCCACACAAACTTTAGTTGTGAACAACTCTCACATTTCCACACCCATACACACCATTTATATTCCCCTCTCCACTCCCCACACACTTGTGTAGAGCACTGTTTGTACTTGTGGGCTGGTCTCCATTCATCTATCACACTGATACCATACACACTCTTGTTCATACTTTCATTAACCCTTGACACCTCTACCATAAACACATCAACATCGGGGGAGAGGACCAGCACAGATAACAGTCCAAGAGACACTGGTTGAATGTAATCCTTGATTATCATGGTAACTCGCGGACAGAAGAAGTCAGTGTATCTGAAAGCTCGCACAAAATAAAGCATTCGGTAGCCAAAGAACGGTATCTCTATTATGTTTTGATGTATATATATATATATATATATATCTATATATATATATACATTTGTTATAGCTCAAATTGAATTGCAATACTGCCACACCAAGCAGAAACCTTTACCTGGTACGTAATGTATACCTGCGCTTTCGGTAGGTACGTACTGACTTACTACATTCCTATTGCTATACCATTACGTTCTAAAAAATTGGCCAAAACATTGCTAAGGTGATTTATATAGTGGTTGCATGATTTACAGTAGAATGTCCAGTAGTAACTAGGACCCCTTTACACGATCTTCGTTGTTGTAGGGATCGACATATTACTAGGTGGGTTTCACAGCATGCGCCACAACAGTTCTATGTGGTTTCAAACTTGGGGGAATGCAAATATAAAAACAAAAGAGACGCAATGTTAGGGACAAAAAAAGCCTAAGTAAAACATAGCTCATACAGTTGAAAAACAATGAGCAACAGTAAAATATTCACTCTGCGGTGGTTTGACCTAGCCTAGTAGTTAAATTCTGCTTTATGATGAAGGCCAACAGAGGCACTGTGTTCTTGATGCAAATGCAACCTAACAGACGGTAACACTAAAAATATGTAGTCATAAGAACTACTATCTTTCACTGTCAACTCACCCTCCTTGGCCTTCTCAAAAAGCTCTGCAGGTCACCTTCACCTGCTGCCCCGGTGACTGCGCCCGTCCACTTATGGAACAAGATGGGGGGAGGGATGGGCGGAGGGTTGGCATGACAACGTCCCTGCCCCTCATCCATCCTGCCCACACCTCCATCCCTGCCCCTGCAGGCCAATCTCATCTACCACATCCACCAGAATCTGCTTGCAATCCAGGGCTGCGGGCTTTCTCTGGATCCTAACTCTAACTTGCGCTGCCTGATTGGATCCTCTTCAAGTGACAACCAACCACACTTCATCTGCGAGTTTCAGCATCGATTGGCTCGGTTCGAAGGATGCAATCCAGGCCCCCGAGTCCATGCGAGGAGCCAGACAGGCTCCTCGGCTTCCAGCATGGACACCCGGCTCATTCAAACCAAGGCTCATCAATGACACTTTCACTGCACTGCACGGACAAACTGCACTGCCAACCAACCTCTGATGCCTCTTCCATTGGGCCACCCAGCTTCATTCACCCGACTGTTTTCTTCTTCCATGTCTGGAGGGAAAAATTAAAGGACAAATAAGGGACCCTCCTATACCATTTTTTCCACATAGCACTCCCCTTACTTTTAGCAACAAACACAAAAACGGTCATACCGTCCCCCCCATGGTGGGCAGTCATCCTGCCCTTCGCACTGCCTCAGACCTATCTTTATCTTGCAGAACAGACTTTAAAAAAATATATATTGACAGATGTAGTAAGAGTAATGTTACAGTGCCATGGTCCACAACAACAGTGATAAGACACTGAAGGATTAACTCTGTGGGGGTCAATTCAGAAGCATGGAACAGCTGTGAACGATGTTTGAAGGGGTTTTACCAGGCTAATCAATTAAAGGTTCAAGCCCATTGGTTAACACTGGACCTATTGTGTTAGGTCTTAGGTGTCAGCTCTGGGGACCAGGTGTGCGAAAATGGAGTACTGCAACTGTATACAATTGCCAAACAATAAATATTTATGTGACTTTGTTGCCTTCCTTTACTGGGATCGGGAGATTTCTAGGGGCTAATAGTGTCAGGGTGGTTTTTCCGAAGAACGTCTTACAGAAGTGTGGCTATGTAGCGGGGGGTTCTCAAGTTATGGGCTACCCAAAGTTGTATTGGAGATGAGTGAGATCTCGGATTACAGCCAAGCAATTACTCTGCCAAAACTCTGACTGGAAGCGGTATTAAGTCTAACCGCCAGGATCCTGCTGCAGCTCATCAGACATTGTAAATGGGTATGAAGGGGTTAAACTATATTTGAAGCTATCCACAAAGTATCTAGTCTAGTGTAGCAGGGGTTCCCATAATAGCCGGAGATATCCAGATACAGCCAAGGTAAACCGACCTAGTGTAGGGGTTTCAGGGGTGCTCCAGCTAAGTTATAAAGCTTGAGCAGTTTGACAGTTGTCTAAAAGTTTGAAAAATATTTCATGTGCGCACAAGAATGAGGCTAGTGATGTAGGGCCATATATACACCACTGCCTCCCTGAATCAGAATAGGGGGCTCATTACTTTGAGCACACAGAAACAATAGACCAATATATTTGATTAATTTAAAGGGTATTGTTAATGTGTATGTATTGGAACCTGTATCTGAACTGAGGATTTCTAAGTCATGGATTCCGGCCAGCCATGATGGCAACCAGCTTGGTGCCTCTGGTGTGTGCGCTGTTGTCCATACTTGAAAGCCTCAGGGATGCCAAGGTGTGAGAACCAGGGATACCCTGAATTTCGCTGAGTACCACTCTGGGCGTAGCAACACAAGCTAATCCGGCAACCATTGAAAGAACGCGACCTCTGTGGAACATGGGGAGCGGGTGGGCTTGGGAACAAGTGCAGAGGCGGTGCCAGGTGGCACAGGCCCCGTTTGCACACTGATGGAAAAGGGCTATGCCCTCCCGCTTTACACACCCAGCAAATTGGTGTTGGTGGCAGGAGAATTCCCACGCTCGGATAGGCGGTTCCGGATTAGTGAATGAAAAGCCTGAAAGTCCTTAACAGAGCTTGCAGCCAAATTGAGACGCACATATTCCAAGACGCCAAACCACAGAGGCAAATTCAAAGATGATCAGAAACTGAATGATAGACGCGAGCCGGCTTCAAAGATTTTCAAGTCAGAATAGAAAAGTATATAAGTCATCTTTGAGGACTAGCTGCGTCGACGGCTGGCATTGCATGCCAAAAACAGTTTTCCAGGGACTTTGCGGTAAATACAGGTATGGAATGTGCTTCTCTAAAAGGTAAATCTCAAGGATTTCATTCCGAAAAGATGTATTCGTTAGCCCACAATTCATCAGTTAGTGTGTTTAACTTGATTGTGTAACTTGTGTTGTCTGTCTTACTACGAGACATAAATTACCATTTTTTACAATCTTGGTTTGCTAATCAAAGATTCCGATTATAAAAAGGTGTTGAAGAAACCGGGGGTGACACCCCGAAGCAAGGTCCGGCAGACACTGTTCCCGCCCCCAAACCAGAGCGTCTTTGCTTTTTCATCTATGATGCTGGGAGCGTAGCAGAAGTATAGTCTTGCTACATCTGTATATGACTCAAATGAAAGCTAATTGTAGCACTTATTTCCTGAAATAATGATCTGTTTAATCTGGGACATAGATACGGTCCTCGCCTGGAAATTCTTCTGTAGGCATGCAATTTTGGAATTGTTTCACTGATTAAAAGACTGCTCAGAGCAGCAGCAAAATAGGAACAATCATAATAATTGTTTTTTTTTACTAAATAAGTTCTGTAGTATTATGTAATAATACTGCTTTAAAAAAAAAGTTTTAAATCTGCCTATTTTTATTTTTTTTATTTCTTATTATGGACTAATCATTGTTGAGTTGCTAACAGCAATCTTTTAGAAGCACATCCAAGTCCCTCTTTGGACACAAACCTTTTTCAGTCTGCCTTCGGCAAAAAAGTATCACACACAGATTGTTGTTGGTTGACAAACAGGAACTGTCTAATTTTGAAAGCGGAAGAATAATTGGTTACCAATTATGTAAGCCCAGGGCTAACCCTTTTATCCATGGAGACCCCAACTTACTGCGCAGCGCGATCGGGCGGGGGGGTACTTGAAAAACCACGACGCTTTCAAAGGGTGGGGGGGCTGGAGCAGGAGCAGCGCGGTCTCATGCTGCGCTAAGGTTTGCCGGGGACCGCACGGATAGGGCCGTTGCTAAGGGCCGCGATGCGCTCTAGGCCCGGGCGGGCCCGCAGCAGACAGGCAGCAGGGCGCAGCACATTACTCCATCACTCGA
This sequence comes from Ascaphus truei, assembly GCA_036426205.1. NCBI lineage: Eukaryota > Metazoa > Chordata > Amphibia > Anura > Ascaphidae > Ascaphus > Ascaphus truei. The sequence goes on along the minus strand of WSYH01012202.1, from coordinate 2,032 downwards.
GAATGGCAGTGATCGAGCGGTTTTGGAGGAACTAGCCAGAGAGATTTGCTCGAGAGGTAGGGTAGGGAGAGATTGCGGCGACATTAGGGGTTAGTGTAGGCGACAAGGGACGACGCGCACGCGGGGACAAATGTAAGTACGCCCCTAGGGACTACAACTCCAGGAGGCTTAGGGCCTAAGAACACCAGGGTTAATAGGGAGCCAATGGGTACTGCAGGATTGTCCTGGAGAATGATACATTGGGGGCTCGCGCTACGTTCAGTCAGAGTCAGGGAGCCCAAGGACGGAGGAGGTCAGGGTGCCAGGAGCCGGAGACTCCTGCCACTAAGGCCCGAGTTAAAACCCGTATACACCAGGTTAGTGAGTGTTGCCAGGGATAGTATCAGAGAGGGACCTGTCACTCCATGGTCAGTCAGAGCTGGGGGGAATAGCAGGATATAAGGGGGCTGAGGTATAGTCTGCCAGAGCGTTGTGCGGACAGTTGTTTAGTGAATTAGTGGCCCGAGGACCAGTCGGGGGGTTGCATAGGGTAACCAGCCGGGGAAAGCTATAGCCAAGGGTCAGTGTTGGATGCAGTGAGTGGCGAGGCGATGGGGGGGTTATTCATAGACGTAACCAAGCCGGGAGCCAGTGAACAGGGCGGACGGTTGCGCGTAAAGTACGAGCAAGGGGGGGGGGTTCATAGCGGTACCAGCGGGGATCCATGGCCAGGGGACCGTTGATGAGTAGGGGGGTACAAGAACCTAAATATTATAGGATAGGCAACCCCCCCCTCCCCAACCACCACCTCGCAGGCCCTAGGAGTTTTCACCCAAGACACCACGGTCGGTTCCATCCGGGACAGGCCCAGGTTCGGGTCCTGTCACGTAGGGTTAGTAGGGATAGATAGGGTTAAGCGGCGGTTGAGTTACGTGAGGCGTTTGGTGTTGCCGTGAATTCGGGGTTGTGTTACAGTGAAGCGTTGGGACCCTCGTTGGGGTTCATGGAGAAGGACCTGGATAGGATCAGAGGATTGTATGAAAGTCGACCCTTGAGAAGAGTGTTCGCAGGCAGCGAGAATCGGACGTGCTAGGAAGGTACATCTGTATTATAGTGCACCAACAGGCCTATGAATTAGTGACTGCAGTCACCCAAGATCTCCGTCGGAGTACGGGACATGGGTGGGGGTTCAGGCACTGGGTGGGGCACACCAGGACATTTCGGCCCCAGCAGATGATCCAGTATTGCATAAGGGTTGAGAGGTATGTATGTGGTATATGTTTCATAAGGTAAAGTCCTAGGCATTATATAAGCACTGGGTGTGAGGTGTCTGATTGGTTTTCATATGTAAGGGCATTCTACACTCCATAGAATCATACATAGCGTGGAGGCGATGAATGATATTGTGAAAGAAGATCCGGTCAAGAGGATTCACCAGGCTTAATTAGGGGAGGATCAGCACCTCATGTGGAGACTGCAGGTATACGCACCGCACAGGTTTAACACTGCATGTTTCTATCACACACACTATATATGAGATTGGGTGGGGTGGAATTACCCGTTTACACTAGCTAATATAATGGTACTATCGATCGCAACATTTCAACAGGCTGAAGTGAGAAGCAGAACGTTGCCAATTAGACAGACCAAACAAGAGGATGTTGGCCGATCGATCACATAGAGATCGATCGGGAGAGTAATTATTCTCTTAAAGTACTCACATGCTGTAGAAAAGTAAAACAAAAAAAACAAAAAAAAAAGAAAAGTCAACCAGAGACAGTAATAGAATTGCTTTACGAATGGGAAATAAACGTTCTGGCTAAAGAGTTCAGACTGGTAGATTTTTTATTAAAGACACTTATATCAAGGCACTTGCAAGAGTTCAAAAGGATTCTAGAATATTATAATACAACATCATTACGATGTTGTAACTATTATGTGCACGTGGTTTCTATAGGGGTGACCAGAATTTCAAAATGTAAAACCCGGAACAACATCACAAAATTTTGTATTAAAACAAATTACATAACTAAAAGATAAATACTTATAATTA
>WSYH01001240.1:97488-132854 GCA_036426205.1 Ascaphus truei | reverse complement strand
GGTATGTGTCCCTGATGTCTGTGTATTGGGAGGGGATGAGAGGTATGTGTCCCTGATGTCTGTGTATTGGGAGGGGATGAGAGGTATGTGTCCCCGATGTCTGTGTATTGGGAGGGGATGAGAGGTATGTGTCCCTGATGCCTGTGTATTAGGAGGGGATGAGCGGTATGTGTGTGATTGGTGAGGCACAGCTATCTGTCACTGAGCAGCTGGTACGGACATTATATTATACGCTCAGTATGACTCTGTATTAGATCTGATTCTCGCCGTTTCCTACTCCGGGAGTCGGGATGATCCGGGCACACGCTGCAGCTGCTGCCGCTGAAACATCGCTGTCGCACGGCATGCTGGATAACCAGGAGTGAGGATACTTCTCAGCACAGAGAGGATGTCTCTCCCCGCCTCATTAAAATTAAACCAGGCTCATTATATATGTAAATGTTCCAATTAATGGTGCTCATTTGAGGTTTAGAAAGGAGTTTACTCCCCTTAGTGTCAGAGGGTACACTAATGCATTACAGAACGTTTTAGGCAGCGGTGCTGGAATTTGGCACTAAATATATATATATCATATAAAAATATTACTTGTGAGCACATTCACATGTCTGAGACAGGTCTGCAACCCCGCCTTTCACCATTATCACCTAGCATACAGCGCTTCCACTGCAGCAAGGGATTCTGGGAAATGACATGCAAATGAGTCTATTATTACATGGAGCCCTTAAGCCAATACTCGCTGTTTTAAACACAGCTTTTAAACATAGCCTGAGATGAGATGCAAAGCCAGTGACCCCACTCACAGACAGGCTGTCTGTCCCTCTCCTGCTCCCATCTCAACCCCCTAAAACAAAAGGGCAACACCTCCCCCCTCAACCCAGTCTTACCATGTGACAGCGAGTAGGTGTCACCATATCCAAACTCTTCCATGGCATCAATCCTACATAAACCCCGCCTCGCTTGAGCTTGACCACCAATAGGAAGCTGCGGAAGTTTCTTATTGGTCGTCCAGTTGAAAGGAAGGCGGGGCTACATCTCTGAATTCTTGCACTAGCTGCCGAAAGGTTAGATTGGTGCACTTGAGAGGGGAAGGGTGGCAGTTTTTGCCAGTGCCCCCTCACCCGCCCCCATTCTGCCCGCCTGTCAGCGAAAGCGTTAAGCGATACGTGCGTCTGCAATACCGGCTCCCTGATCGAAATGGTGTTAATGCGTGAAAAAAAAGATGCGAAAACTGCAAACAAATCCAAAATGTAAAGTTTATTATGAAAATGGTACCTGCCAGATGAGTCAAAAAATTAATTTACATAAAAGACAGCATGTATGGTATGTAAGCAGGCCTAGAAAAGTATAAAAAGGAACCTTGTTTTTAAAAAATGAAATTATGTACAGATTTTTCTTTTTTTTTGCTTTTCTCTCTTTTTTTTCTGCACAGAATTAATTTGATGGTTAATGGAAAAATAATGTTTTTTTTTTTTACTCTTTTTTACAACAGGTGAGGCACGTCGAGATAAAACTGAGTTAGTTTTTAAAACACAATAAAACGTACCCATAACTTTCGCATTTTTCTGTTTTTTAAACGTTTTAATATATATATATATTTTTCAAACGTTTTTAAGTTGGTGACACTGCCGCAGTGTGTAGGAACAGTCCTGTCATTCTCGCTACACCTATCATCCCTCCCGTCTTTATTTTGTATATATCCAAAGTGGCACCAACCTCATAAAGATTTCATATTAATTTACAAGAAATAGTTAAAAACACAGACACAGTCTTCACAGAAATAAAAAATGACATTTTTTTGTTTGTCATTTTTGCAAATTGTCAGACAATTTATTTCGAAAGCAGCTGTTAAAAGCGCTCGATTGAAATAACCAGAGTTCTTCAATAGTTTATTATTAATATTAATAATTTTTTTTTAATCTTTCGACACGACACAAACATTTATAAAAAAAAAAAAAAGAAAAAAGAAAGAGAACAGGAAAATAACAAACAGAACGAAAAAACGGAAAACAAAGATGGAAGACAAAGGGGAAATACATAAACCTTTGAAGTGGGAGGTGGGGAAAATTGCAGTATTATGCGACGGGGGGGGGGGGGAGAGATATCTAGATTATTAGTTTCCTGGCAGAGATCCAAAAGCCATCAAATAAAATCTTAATCCCTTATCTGCCAGAAGGACCAGCAATGCATTGCAACTGGCAGTGACGGGGTTAAGGGTCTGTAGTGCGTTGCCTAAATTCTCTCTGCGAAACAGTAGGGAGTGGACACCGGCAGAGTTCCTCTGGACACTTTATTTTGGAATGCAATAAGGCACTCCAGGGAATGGGTAACCATTACACAAAGCTTTGGTCTCAGGTAGGGCAGAGTAGAAGGTACTTCACATGCCCACGAGACCCCCCTCCCCCCCCCCCCGACATTCACTGTTCTCCTACAGGCCGCACATCACAAGGTCTGGGTGGGGTTTTTAAACGTTAATGCGGTATAAGGGTTAAGCGAACACAATACATTAATGTATACATTAGCTGGAGGGGAAAGTTTAAACTTCTTTGATGGCTTTATATCCTCTGCCAGAGAGAGACATGGCAATACTGAAATGTTCTTTCGTCATGCCAATAAAGTTGATTTGATTTGATTGAGAGAGAATGGAGAGGAGAGAGAGGCAAGATAAGGGAGAGAGAGGAGAGAGAAAGGAGAGAGATGCCTGCATGCATTGTGTGGGCCCTGAGCTATGGGTATATATATATATATGTATATGTGTATATGTGTGTGTATATATATATATATATATATATATATATATATATATAGCATACAGCTATATTTGCATATATATATATATATATATATATATATATATATACATACACACATACACATTTCAATCTACTGCAGTGGTTTTCAACCTTGTAAGAATCACAAGTCCCTTTTGCAATTCCTTCCTGTACATAGTTACATAGTTACATAGTAGATGAGGTTGAAAAAAGATATAGGTCCATCAAGTTCAACCTATGCTAAATTTAGACAACAGATACTTTATCCTATATCTATACTTACTTATGTACGTATCCTACTCAAAATATTGCTGAAGACGGACTTCAAAAGACACGTCTCCCTGTGTATATATCATTAATACAACATCATATGCAATTTTTAGAACATTTTAATCTTCAGGCTGAAAACCACCAGTTTACAGGAGCAACGAATCCCACTTTCCTGAAGAGCTTACAATCTTATTGTAGGAACCAGATGCACAAGTGCAATATTTTTTTTTATACTGGGTTATTCCTGTTGAAAAATGGTGTAGTTAAACACTGGGTCTCCCCTGCTCTGTATGCAAGTGTCTGGCTGTATATGCACAGTCCACAGGCACAAGAGTGCTAGGGAAGCAGGAGGAAGGGGAGGTGGGTATTTGGGGTATTTTAGCAAGACAGAGGCTGATCTTTAGCTGGGAAGAGAAGGCAGAATTGCCCTCTGCTCCTACACACAACAAATGCAGGCAGCTCTTTTTAATCAGAAGCGAGGGATAGAGGGAAACTTACAGAACAGTAAAAAAGACAAAGTATTGAAATTCCACAACAGTAAAGCGATCGCCAAATCAAAAAAGATCCCCATAGGGTTACCAACAGTGAAAGCAGCATTGTCACTATACAAACACCCACTAGCCCCCATGTATCACCGATTCACCGACACACAGGGAATAAAGAACGTGACAGACCCAGACTACAGGTTTAAAAGCACAGAGAACGACGACAGAAACACCCACGGTAGCGTAGTACACACGGCATATTGTAACACGTTGAAACTGGAATGAGACCGACAGCTAAAAAGACACTCGTAAATGTTTTTGTTTTTACACGAAGGAACACACGGTACAAAGTCTCACACCTGGTATTGGATGTTTCACGGACAAGCTGCCGGACAGACTGGAAGAAGGAAAGAAAACTTTTACTCCGTGGAAAGTCGCTTTTCTGTTTCCCAGCGACTCGGAAATCTTTTTGTTTTTCTAGTGACCCAAAAAAAAGTCAATGAACTTATTATTTTTTGGTGTGTTCAAAAATTCTAAGTTCAATTTTTATGTCAATCATTATTTTCTTCACCCCGTTGTTTTTCGGGGTGGGGGGGGGGGGCACTTCTGTTGGAGTATAAGGTCAAACCTCTTTTTTTTTAAATTATTATTATTATTAGTGATGGTTTAAAACTACAATATAAAATTCTGGCCAAGTGGGCAGAAGGAGAGAAAAAATGCTACAAAGATTCAGGGTAAAACACAGAAAAGTCACGGTCTCCGCTGATATTTAACCCTTCGCTAGTCGCTTGAACAGAAAAGCAGCAAAGCAACAAAGCAACTGGGTGAGAAAATGTAACGTGCAGCTTAGAGTATTCCGAGCTCTGCTGGGGGTTCCGAGCGCTGTGTATAAATCTGGATTTCAAGCTCTTGTGCGTACAAATGGGGGGTTTCCGAGCTCCATGTGTACAATGGGGGGTTCCGAGCTGTGTATAAATTGGGGGTTTCGATCTGCTTGTATAAATGTGGGGGGGGGGGGGGGGGTTCTGATCTGTGTGTGTAAATTGGGGGTTCTAACCGCTGCATGTATAGATGGGAATGGGGTGTTCCGAGCTGTCTGTATAAATGGGGGTTCCGAGCTCTGCTTGTTTAAATGGGGGGTTTCTTCCCTGGTTGATAGGACTCTCCTGTTAATGCTGTAACGTTATCATTATTCTTACTGCCCCCCCCATTATACTGCGCTGTGGCGTATGTTGGCGCACCATAAATAAATGATGGGGATTACAGGGTGATTCAGCACGGAAGATTTATCAAGATGGGGCAGTTTGAGAGCAAATATTCTCATCTGCGTCAGCGACATATGCATGCGCTGTGTCCATCTTGTTTCTAATATTAGATGCAGATCTCTCAGGAGCAGAAGAGGTTATAACAGCAGCTCACGTCTGGCACCTTTATCTGACGCAAACAGGGAGACAACAGCACCGGTTATTGGCGCAAACTTTGGTCCATCTTATTTGAATATTGTGCTAACTCCCCTAACTGCTCCTATAACTCCTCCCCTAACTGCTCCCTATAACTCCTCCCCTAACTGCTCCCTATAACTCCTCCCCTAAGTGCTCCCATAACTCCTCCCCTAAGTGCTCCTATAACTCCTCCCCTAACTGCTCCCTATAACTCCTCCCCTAAGTGCTCTTATAACTCCTCCCCTAACTGCTCCCTATAACTCCTCCCCTAAGTGCTCCTATAACTCCTCCCCTAACTGCTCCCTATAACTCCTCCTCAAAATTCTCACTGATGTAAGTGGAGCAAATTTGGGGCCAACATCTTGATACAGTGACACAAAGTGACAGAATGTGGCAGTGTGCAGCTGGTTTTGGAGCAATGCCCTAGTTGTGATAGTTGATCCATTTCTTCCTAAGTGATGAATAATGTGTAAATAATATGCGGGGACACCTTACTCTGCACTCGTCGTGTTTATATTTATACCCCTTTATTTTAATAATAATAAAATTATTTTGAAGTATCTAACTTCAAATATCATATTGGGGGTACTTGAGTGCTTTCACTAACCAGGTTCCTTTTTCTTTTAGTTCCCACATTATTAATGTCCTGGGAATAGCACCGTACAATTACTAGAACAGCTGAGCAGGGGTTACTCTCTCCCCCCCCCCCCCCTAACCTTTCCCAGGTGACTAGTGATGAATAAATGCATTCAGCCAGATGCACATATACATAATATAAGGCTTGGCGTTCAGTTAACGCTTTCAGTGTCACAGTAGCCGGCGGAGCACTGCGCGGGCTCTGACAGGATGTTAAAGCTGCAGTTCGAGCAATATCCCACGTGTGTTTTTTTTATAAATGAGTTCTGTATTATGAGAAAGACTTTTAGCATTTAAAAATTAAAAAAAAAAAAATGTTTTAAAGACATTTTTAATGTTTCTTATGTAGAAACCATTTCCAAAGTGACAGCCCCTTCCCTTTCTGATAGGCTCTGGCTCTTGAGCCCCGCCCTCTCTCTAGCAGTGCACCAATTGTATCTAGTAACTGCCCAGTCAATCATATTCTAGGAACTACATTGACCAGAATGCTGTGCAAGAATTGAATTAAATAGCCCAGAGCAAGCAATTGATTACAGGAAAACAGATCGATCGGCAACTTAGCTAATGACTTGTCAGTGTGCAGATTGTATTGATGCACATATTGAATGGGAGAAAAAAAATATATAAAAAAACCCGGCAGCTTGAAAGACGCAGAAAAGCCATTTTACTTCCAGACTAAATACTGTAGATGTTTTTGAGCTGAAGTTCTATTCCCTGAACGATGAGCATGTTCTGCTAGCGATCAGCTTATCCTCATTATAATAGAACAGGGGCGGCCAACTCCAGTTCTCAAGGGCCAGGGTTTCAGAATATCCCTGCTTCAGCACAGGTGGCGCACTCATCCTGACTGAGCCACCTGTGCTGAAGCAGGGATATCCTTAAAACCTCACCTGTTCGTGGCCCTTGAGGACTGGAGTTTGCCGCCCCTGTATAGAACTTCCCAAGAACAGCTGCCAGCATCATGAGGAAGTTGCCCTCAGAAGGGGGAAGCGTTGCAGAGGATGTTGGGAAATAGCAGCCGTGGGAAGCCATTCTGATTTATCCCACGTAACCAGAGACACTCGGACTGGGTGTATGTCCCTTAAAACAAGGAAAATGGATCCAGTTTGACTGATCACGAGAGCTTCGGCTTTAACCCTTTTGCCGCCAGAGGGAACTGATGCAACAAAAGGATTCCCGTTGGGGAATAGGAGAGGGATCATTTAAATCAGCAGGGAGGTGTAAAGGAGTTTACCTCACGGCCACCGCACGTCACTAATTAAAATGTGGTTGGCCTTGTACGACCTAGATCCCTTTTATTAATTTGCTTAGGGAGGAAAAGCTTAGTGATAACTATTTTTGGGCACGCAGGTGGCGGAGGGTGTTTTGGGGTCTTTGCGCCTAGAGAACCCCGGCAGAGCATTGCACCTGTTAACCCTTCATTCTGCACGGGCATACACCTCATTCAGTTACCAGAAGAAAACCTGCAGAGCGTTGCTGCTTTCCTGCTCAGGGTGAGATGGTCTGTCCCAGCTGCACTCAATTTCTCTTGGTGGATACTGGGATTTGCAGTCTAATAGCAGGCGGCCTGCAGAATCCCAGCATGCTCAGCGCGGAGGTTTGTGAACCAAGCTGATACTGAGAGATTTACATTGGCTGTGTCTGGCGTGCAAATCTCCCTTTCCTGCATGTGATGCAAATGTGCGCGGTTCTTCTCTACCCGCGCCACCTGTGTGTATGTGTGTGTGTGTGTTGTGTCCTCGGGCGCACCACCATCTTGGGCACTCGGCGCAGCGTAGGACAGCCTGCCTGGAAATGGATGTTACAAGACGGGGAGCGGGCGGGCAGGTATATGTGTGGGGGTTACGGGGCGGGAGGGATGATGGGGCGTCTCGCACGGATCCCGATGAAATGTGGTGGGGGGGGGTGGGCGGCGCTGAAGGACTCTAATAGTTGTGTGTGTGTTCCCGATGAATGAGCGGGCCGAGGGAGGGGGGTGGGGGGGGGTCGGATTTGTGAAAAGGCGGGTGGAGAGACACGGGGAGAGGCGGAGGTGAGCGAGGGTGATGAAACAATGTGCGAACCGTGTGTGTGTGTGTGGCTGGTGTGTGTCGGGTTGTGTGTGTGTACGTGTGTGTGTGTGTTGCTGTGTGTGTGTGTGTGTGTGTACATGTGTGTGTGGTGTCTGTGTTGTGGTATGTGTTGTGTGTGTGTGTGTGGTGTGTGTTCTTGTGTGTGTGGGTGGTGTGTGTTGTGTGTGTGTGGTGTGTGTGTGTGTGTGTGTGTGGTGTGTGTGTGTGTGTGTGGTGTGTCCAGTGGTCTGTGCCGTCACGCCGCCTCAGGCCAATGAGAGGTGTGGGGGCGGGCATGAGGGACCCATGATGATTTCCCCTAGGGGACACCGGACATCCAGGCCAGGCAAATCATACAGGTTGCGTTCACTAATATAGTATAAGATAAATAAAATTGGGTGATCTGTGTTAATGAATGGCCCAGAGTTTGATCACGGACACTTAATATCGGTTATGAATGTCTTGAAGCCGGACACCGTACCACTGATGTAGGGCACTTTGACAACCTGAACGAGCCTGACCTGGTGGGTTCACACCTACAAAGCAACCAAGGTATTCACAGGACGTTCCCCAGCCCAATCCCTTTTGTATTGGCCACAGTGGATTATATAATTAGCCCCACGTGTTTTAACTTTTACTGCCGATAGGCGAGGCTAGGGATTCCAGTTTATTACGGTTGGGGCTGGACACGGATGAAGGCTGACTACCCAGAACAAGGGTGGCGAACTACGGTCCTCAAAGGCAACATCAGGTCAGGTTTAAGGATATCCCTGTTCAGCTCAGGTAGCTCATCAGGGTTTAGTCAGAATTTAAAATGTAAAAAAGAAAAAAAAAACAATAAAATGAAATAAAGAGAAGCTAAAAAATAATATTAAAAAAACAAAAAATAGTAGGACCTTTTACTTTAAATTGTAAAAAAGAATGAGGCACCTGTGCTGATGAACAGGGATTAGACCAAATACCTGGGCCAGGTTGGTGGCTTTGAGGGCTGGAGTTTGCACGCCTGACCTAGAATTAACCCCCATTTGATGTCAGAGTGAATGGGTCTCGGCAGAACCGAAGGTGTGGCTGTTAAAGCTTATTCCTTCTATGTTATGTCTTTGGGAGAGCGGACTAGATCGTGGATGGAACACAGAATTTCCCATTGTTACGGTTACTTGTTCTGATTAAAGGCGGCAGGGCAGCGCGGAGGATGCGCAGAGTAGGCATGCTTCGCGGCCTTCCACTTCCGTGCTTTGCCTCCTCATTGAGCCGATTCTTCCAGGGTAATTTATACTCCTCCGGTGATGCTTAAAAGCACGGTATTTCATTTCTGATCTATTTCTCCACGGGTGTATTTTCTGCCATATTCTGATTTTTCCGATAAATCTGACATGTACGGCACCGTTTTTCTGTTCTCTAGCAGTTCCTTTATTCATTATACCCCTTGTGGCCTGCAGGGGGTGATAGTGCATGCCCCATTGAGTTTGTGGAGGTTATTGAATAGACTGATAATGACGGTATGGGGTTGAGAGAAGTTGCCTAAATTCACGAGTACGCAACGCCCACTCCTCAAGAGCCTCCCAACAAGGGGTCAGGTGTTAAGGATATCCCAGCTCAAGACAGGTGGATCGTCAAAGACGGAGCCATCTGAGACACCCTGGTGCTGAAGCGGGATATCATTAACAACTGATCTGTTTGGGGGAGGGGGTTTTGTCTCGAGACTGGAGTTAGAACCAGTGCCCTACTAAATGAAACTATTTACAGTTTAATGAATGTCCCCACCCCGGTCTCCCTAGTATGGGAAATGAGCCAATCAGAGTTTTTTGACCCAGGGGCCTCTTAACAATGTTGCAAGGTACAACAATGAGCACTGGCTGTTTCCTAATTTGGCGTTGGAACGTAATTAAAATTTTAGCAAGTTATACCAACATGGCTCTGTCATCCTGATGACCTAGTCTGGTCCATTTGGATTCTAATCTAATCCCAGTGGCATGCGGAAAAAAAGTTAGTAAATCCTCTATAGTTCATGCAGACTTGGGGAAAACAAAAAAACGTTCTAGATCCAATTGATGCATGATGGATGGAGGGACGAGGTTAGCAATAGCCACTATTGCCACTAAACACCAATAATCGGCCATATTTCATATATTCTGGTAAATTGTACATAGGTACCCAAGTTAAAAAATAAAACATTTCAGTGTTGGAAAAGCGACAGTAAACCCAACATCGTACTCAAAAAAAGTGGTATTGTCTATGACGGGGTACTATTATGGGCGACGGATGGAAATGTACCTTGAAATATCCATTAATAAAAAAAACTTTTAATCCATCATGATCTCAAAATTTATTTGTGCAAAACATTTCAAACCCGTTGCGGATCGTGCGTAGCAGGGGAAATCCTTAACACTGACCGTGGGGGAGGGGGTTGTCTCGAGACTGGAGTGAGAACAGTTTGCCTACATGATACTATCCGTTTAAGGAATAGTCCCCACCCCGGTCTCCATCATTATTGGGAAATAATTTCAAAAACCCGTTGCGGAGCTTGCTTAGGTTTGAAAAAGAGGTTCTCTGTGAGTGTGCAACAACAAACAGGGGTGTTTTTTTCTTCTGAATTCATGTCCTGAAGCAAATACATAAGGGATAGAATTGGCAAACACATTTTGAGATTAGGACACATTAAAAAGCATGAAGCATGGATCCAGGCCACCTCAACGGCTTCAGGAGACGTACCTGGTGAAGGTATACATGGATCCAATGTTTCAGGAAGACGTACCTGGTTGAAGGACGCTAGATCAATGGTTCAGGAGATGTGCATGGGTTAAATACCGGTACCATGGATCCAATGTTTCAGGAGACTAAATGGTGAAGGTACCATGCATACTGGTTCCGGAGCGTACATGGAGGACTTAGGTACTTTTATTCCACATGCCCACTACCACAATTTCCTTTGCACGGCAGCCACATGTGAATTGAGAGCCGTTGCAGAGAGAAGAGTTGGTACTTTTGAAAACCTGCAGAATCAGCACAAACTGCAATCGCACGTGGACACTACCAAAACTAGAACATCGGAATGACCCATCATTATGTGTTGGCTGGAAGAAACGGATGTGCTCAATATTGTGGAGGGCCTGTGATTTTAGCTCTTTCCGTAACACCCAGTTGGGTCGTACATTCCATTTGCTAAACGACATTCCTGGGGTTGGCTTCATCTCCCCGTTTCTGCCGGTTTGTATGAAGTTTTGATGTGGGGGTGGAAATGTTGTTTGGTGAAACATTTTCAAGACCCGGTTTTACCCCGTCTCGCAGAGCTTGTCTGATATTGTTTCATTCTAGCCAAAAACAATTCCTTCAAATTGGCGATTACAGTAAACGGATCAAGGTACGCCGCTCTTACCAAAGGAAAAAGAAGAGGCACCATTGTATCAAAATCTTTACGGGAAAAGGTTTCACGGGACGGTGATTCGTCTCCTCGGGGGTGGTAAGCAGACCCATATTGGCATAACCCCTCAAGCAGGGGACCTGCACAAACATTGTTGCATGTTGTGACCATTGCATCAACAAAAAGAGGGGTTAAATCACTGACGTAGTGCAGTTAAAAAAAAGAATGTTGGCTATCTGCCAGTGAGCAGAGAACCAATCTATTAAATAAAGGGGCAAAAAAACGCCCAAAGCTTTCTGAAAGTTCATTTTCAATAATGATACAAGGGTTGGTAGAAAGAAAAATTCACGCATAAAATAGATCACATTGCAGGTAGATTTATGAGTTCAGATGCGTATTTGGTGCATTCAGAATAGAAATAGATCAACAGTTATAGAGATTGAGCAGTTCACCTCTACTCTGCTCAACCTCTGTTTCAAAGTTATGTTGCTCTCAGAAACATTCTGGGCCGACAGCCGGAGAGTCGGTGAATTTGTCAGCATGGCGCCTTCCAGTTCCGGAGAGTGCCAAGACACTCCAAGCCAGAAAGGCCAGAGGTGCTCCAATCCTGGATGTCACGGGTGGTATGTGACTACACATGCTACGTCAAGGGAGTTTGCTTTGTATATGATGTTCAGGTTGACGCTTGGTGCTGGGGGTAAAATGTTCGTGGGGCAATGAAGTGGTTTAAACACGTTCTGTTTCAAACCTAGCCAGGTGCTTAAGCAAAATTCTACTTGTCTATATGTATATATTGTATTACTGCTGTGAAGCGCTATGTACATAATGGCGCTAATAAATAAAGACATACAATACATAAACTACATCCTGCATCAGTTCTGCAATGGGGACTGGGTGACACGTGAAAGAGTAAGGCCTTGCAGATAGCAGAAGAAGAAGACGAAGAAACTGGAAGTTTGAGGGGTTAGGGTTTGAGAAAAACAGCCAAAAGAACTAAAGCTTAGGGGGGATGTGCTCCTTCATTCCTTAAGGCTGAAGTCGCCGGGAGCAAGGAAGAGCGGCGTCAAAATCATATTGAACGTGGTCGGGTAATCAAGGTATGGGCAGACCACAGGATGGAAGGACGGCAAGGGACACTGCGTGCATGTAACCCTAATGTTTACTTACCATAAAAGGAGACACTGTGTAGCAAGGTCAGATGCACAGCTTATTAACAAAATCATATTGACACGGAGTTACCTGTGGGTAAAAAACAAGGCGTTGCATGGTTAAATCATGGTTTCAGCGGAAATGCCCAGCTCCACAATTATTTAAACCCACTATACCACATATACAGTGCACCTCGTCCAAAAAGACCCGTTTGGCAGCATGAAGGCAGTAGTTAATTGCCCCTATAATTGTCCACACTTTGATACATAACACTGTGTCCCAGAAAATACAGTATCCAGGGTGTAGGAATTAATCAGTATGATTCTACTTCATTAATCAGACAAGGAGTAGCTTGGTGGCAAGAACACCGCATGGTGACCTTGGGCAGGTCATTATCTCTGGACTCAACACCCAGAATGGAGTTATTGGAGCTCTTCAAGGCAGGGCTCTGTGGGGTTCATTGTGCTAACCGCTAGTGTCGTGTTCAGACAGGCACAGCGCCCCACGGGTGACATAAAAGGACACAGAAAATAACAAAAATCGCCCGGATGTCACCTTTTTTTTTACCGCGAGGACACTTACTGGAGCCTAAACAAGACAACAAGCGACATTTGTTTTTTTGATATCAACCCAAATGCCAAAGCAGTGACTCCCAGCCATAACGAGTTGCTAAAAAATTGCTCTCTCACCATAGTATTAGAAAGAATACTGTAACAGCAGGGGGAAAGGAAACAATATAAAACTACAGTACTTAGTAAGTTATTGTCAAATGAGGATACAGTAATTATTCCATTTGCATATATATATATATCTGATGAATATATATAAAGATAGATGTAATATATATATATCTATATATATATATCAGTCTTCAGTTGTCCTAAGCAGAGAGATTGAAGCCAACTGGGGTGAAAACAGGGAGATCCTGAAAAAACTGACATGTTGGTGGCCTTGGACTGGAAGTTGCCAACCCATGTTTTAAAATAGAAAACAAAAACAAACTGCACGTCACAGCCAGGATAAGCAGGTAGTACAATTGTCATAATGTCCAGATACAATACCAAATGTTAGCGCGCCGCCAGGGGTACCTAAAAAAATCAACTTGGACCGTCCTCGTATAAACCGTTAATCAACCGCGGTCACTCTTTGACTGTTGTAGACTATAGGTGCTTTTCAGACACACTGTACTTCTGTTTGGAGCACATACCCTTTGGGTAACCAGGATTACTATTGATGAGGATTTATGAAGCCACAGCTGATGAATGAGGTAATCTAAAGGTAAATAAAAGCTCAAAAAACAAGACAGCCTGTGATGAACACATTGCAATCCCAGTCTGGTTTAGTAGTTAAATTTATACTGGGATGAGGACCAATGTCAACCTCAATCTTCCCCCTCTCACCCAACTACATGAAACACCTCTAGCATCCTGGCATTATTGGCATTCAACCATCTCGTCCTCGATCAAATGTGTCAATAAACCACACATACTCTCTTAACGTGCTCCGTGACATAAATCTACGCTCCTAATTGTCAAACTTTTAGTACTCACTCCTAATTAATCGCCCTCACTTATTCCTACCCTTCTCCCGTCTCCCCCTCCCCCCTCTCTATACGTACTACAGACCTCAAATTCCGTCTCTAAACCAAGTCTACCAGACTTGAGCCCCCATGGACTCACCCTACTGTAGTCTATAGTATCCCGCAACCCTCAACCCCTACCCCCCCCTCCGTTTAGTAGTATCTAAGCCGAAGTCCCCGGGGATACAAACTGTCTAGGTATAGGCCGAGACGAATAAGCATCTACAATCTCCACGCATACCACTAAACTTTAAATTCCCCTCCATCTCCCGCATCACACACCACCTTTCGCCACCGAAAACCAATTCTTAACCTATACCATGAACTCCCCCAGAACTTCTGACCACCCGAATGTCTTTACTTGTATGGATGTTCTGCTACTCGCCCGCCTAATTCGTCACCAACAAACGATCCGACTATATTATCTACCTACTTGATGTTCGCCGGCCATCCCCGCTCGCTCCCAGCTCAATCAAAGGCCTAGTCTGAGGGTAGTGTCCTTATCTGCTCTCTTCACAGCGGATTGAATCCGGAACTCACCGTTCTCCAATGGTTTCGAAAGAGATCTATATAAACGCTCTTCTTCACATCCGACACTCTTGCTCACCCTCCCTTCTACGTCCTTATACTTCCTCCCCAGACGCTGGAGTATTAAAACTCCCAATGCACAATACCCTCTGCTCCTTCGCTTTCCAGTGCTTTACAACCTTTTGATCCTTAATTATTAACATCCTAGAACAATTATCTCTCAGCCCCGACAGCCGTCCTACCGCTTTCCTTGTATCCCCCCAAATTGAAGCATTACTTTCTCAACCATCAGAAAACTGTACACTAACATTACATCAACTATTAGCCCCTGCCCGGACCGCCTATTCCCTGACTCTCATCCGTTATAGTCTCACATAGTTTCGCTCCTGCAGCTTATACCCCCAAGGCACAAAAAACCCACCCACGCGAAACCCCTAGAGGCATCCCTCCTAACCCTCATCCTTTCCGTTTCTACGCCACCCGCCCATTGAGAACGCCTTATTGGTTCTAACCATCTCCTCGCATCCTAAACCATTCGCAATCAGCTTCATTCTCCACGCCGTCGTCCCATTCTAACTCCTCTCCTGTGGTAGAGATATTCAGTCATCACCCCGGTGGTAATCAGTTTGAGACTCGTTTGCTTTCCCCTGTGATTCCCCCCCAGCGCACACCCCCCCCATTTGTTACGGTGCTCTGCCCTCCCTACCCATCTGACGCCGGCACGCTTCCATCTGACCTCTAGTCTTTTAATTGGTGTCTTGCGCGCCCCCCTTACAGAAACATAGCACTTTGATCCCACCGTAATCACCTATTGTCTGAAGCGCTACAATTAACATTACGTTTCTAGCAGACAACTCCACCCGACTACCACCTTTGATGTCACATCAAGGGGCCCGAACATCCCTAATATGGTCTCATCATACTTTACTCGGGGAACGCCGATCGGGCTGCGAGCCGATGGGACGGTTGGACATTAACTCCCTTTGCACCCCCACTACCGATCTTTTCCAGCGACTCTCCGAGTCCAGACCCCAGCTCAGGGATGGTAGTAACACCCACCCCACTACTCTAGTGCACTTAGCTCGACACCTCTCGAGATTGTATCCCGTAAATAGTTAGTCAAGTCCACCCCCATCGCACATAGCCCACTGATCCGTTTACCCAAAGAATTCTTGCGCGATATATCCCTCTCATCAATTTTTCTATGCCGCCCCACCCCACCCCAGGCTTTCAACTGTTTCAATTCCCCCTCATTTCCCCCAGCAGTCACTTGCAAGACTTAAGTTTAATAGGTTACCCGCCACGCCAGAAATAAACACCCGTTCAACCCGCTCCTGGAAACCTAATTACTACGCTTCCTGAAGACATCGTCTAGTTCTCCCTGTAAATACCGGCCTAAGGATCATAGTGACGTTCTTACAGTTTCCTTTATCCAGCTTGGGGCGGTTGTTCCCCACACTAAAAAGATAGGACACTAAGAACATCAGAACGCACAGAGGGGACAAATCACTGAATGAACAGGATCTCCCTAGTCATGCACCTGCAGCTCCAAACAATGCACACTCATGCACCTGCAGCTCCTAACAATACACACTCATGCACCTGCAGCTCCTAACAATGCACACTCATGCAACAGCAGCTCTAACAATGCACACTCATGCACCTGCAGCTCCTAACCATGCACACTCATGCACCGAGCTTCCACTCAACCAATGACTCATGCACCCACAGCTCCTAAACAATGCACAGCATGCCACCCACAGCATAACAATTGCGCAGCTCCTAACATCCTGCACCGCAGGGGTCCCAACCGGCTGCAAACCGCCGGTCCCAACAAGGCGCAAACGCAAGGTCCCACCCACGTTGCTGAAAACGCAGGGTCCCAACGTGCTGCACAGCAGGTCCAACGCTGCTGCACCCGCAGGGTCAAACGATGCTGCAACCGCAGCAGTCCAACACTGAGACAACAGCAGGTCCAAACACTGCTGCTGGACAACACGAAACAGGTCCCCAAAAGCTGCTTCACCCGCAGGTCCACAACGCGGACGCACCCGAATTATGTCCCAACGCTGCGGCACCCGCAAGTCAACCAACACTAGCTTGAATCGAGGTTCCCACACTGCTTGCAATCGCAGGTTCAACGCTGGCTGAACGCGCAAGGATTACCTAACACTGCTGCACCTGCAGGTCCCAACACTTGCCCATGTTATGCACCTGCAGTCTAACCAATTGCACACTCAAGCATCTGCAGCTCCTACAATTGCACACTCAATGCCCATGCGTCTCCTACAATGCACCCTCATGCACAGAGGAGGGAGCTCCTAACAAGGAACACTCAGGCACTGCGAGGTCCCAAATGCACACTCAGGCACCTGCGCTCCTAAAAATGCACACTCATTCACTGTAGATCCTAACAATTGCACATCACGCACGAACAAAATGCACATCATGCACCATCAAACATGCACACTCAATGGTAACAGCAGGTGCACCTGGGATCCTTAACAATGCACACGCCTGCCACCCGCGCTCCTAACAAAATGCACACTTACATGCACCCAATACAGCTCCCTAAACAAGACCATTCATGCACCTGCCGCTCCAAACATGCACCTGCTGCACCGCATGCTACCAACAATCACTCTAAACCTGAGCTACCACCATGCACACTCATTACCTGAAGCTTTACAATGCACACTATGCAACCTAACAACAAAAATGCACACCAGCCACCTCCAAAAAACATGCACAAATCAGGCACCGTAGGGCTACCTAACCAATGCACAATCCAGCACCTGGCGGCATAAACTCTAAACAATGCACACTCATGCACCCGCAGCTCCCAAAAGGCACACTCAAGATCACCTGACAGTCCTAAACAAACACAACTCAGGCACCTGCCGCTATTAACCAGCACACTCATGCACGCAGCTATCTAACAATGCACACTAATGCACTGCAACTCCTAACAATGCACAATCATGCACTGCAGCTATCCTAACCCCAAAAGCACCCCACTCATGCACATGCAGTCCAACAATGCACACTAATGCACCTGCAGTCCAACAATGCACACTCTGCAAAAGCAGCATCCTCACAAATGCACAATCATGCAACTGCAGCTCCTAACCATGCACACGTCATGCACTGTGCTAACTAACAATGCACACTCATGCACCAACAGTTAAAAAAGCACACTAATGCACTTGTGCTCCTAACACCTGCCGCAGCTCCTAACCCTGCTGCCACAGAGGTCGTAACCATGATGCACACGCAGGTCCCAACGCTGCTGACACCCGCAGAGGTACAAACGCTGCTGAAACCCGCAACGGGTACCCAACGCGGGGCTGCAACCCGCCGGTCCCAAATGCTGCCCCGCAGAGGAAGGTCCCAAAGCTGCTGCGGCACCCGCAGTCCCCAACGCTGCGCACCCGCAGTCAAACACTGGCACTCGCAAAGGTTATAACACTGCGCACCCCGCAGGTCCAAACACTGCACAATCAGCACCTGCGTGCTGTACTAACAATGCCACACTTCAAGCGATATGCCAGCACCGAACCATGAAACTCATGCACTGATAGCTCCCGAACAATGCACACATGCAACCACAGCTCTAAAACAATGCAACTTGAGTGGCTCTAACACGCGCAGCTCCTAACAGGACGCCAACGCAGGATTTCTAACACTGCTGCACCCGCACAGGTACAACGTGCTGCACACGCAGGTCCCAACGCTGCTGCACCACGCACGGTCCCAACGCGGCTGCAACCGAGGTACCCTAACAACGTTCTGCACCTAGAAGTCCAGAAACTCTGCATTGCAATACCGAAATTTAGGGAAGGTCCCAAAGTGCTGCACCCGCAGGTCCAACGCGCTGCTGCACCCGCAAATAGGTCCCAACGCTGCTGCACCAGCAAAGTCCCAACACTGCTTGCATCGCAGGTTCTAACACGCTGCACCCGAAGGTCCAACCCCAAACAATGCACAATAATGCACATGCAGCTCATAACCAATGAACACTCAAAGATCTGAGCTCCTAACCTGCACACTCAGCATCGAGCTCATAACAATGCAAAACTCATCACCTGCGGCTCCACAATGCACATCATGACCCTGGTTTCTAACAATGCACCTCATGAACCAGCGAGATGTGAAAAATCCTACAATGCACCCTCATGCCACCTGCGGCTCCTAACAATGCACAACTCATTGCAACCTCAGCTCCTAACAATGCAATAATCCACATGAGTACTAACAATGCACAATCAGCACATGCGACTCCAACACTGCACTCAATACACCTGCAGCTACTAACAATGCACATCATTCACTGCAGCTCCTAACAATGCACATTCACGCACACTCATAAACAATGCACACTAAGCCACAATCATGTCACCTGCGGCTCCGGAAACAATGAAACTCATGACCCCGCAGCTCCTAACAATGCACACTCATGCACCCGCAGCTCCTTACAATGAAATCAACTCATGCACCGCGGCTCAAAAACATTGCAAACTCATGCACCTGCGGTCCGAACAATGCACACTCATGCACCCGAGTTTAACATAAACAATGAGACACGCATGCAACCCGGCTGGGATCATAAACAATGAAACTCAGCACCCGAGGCTCAAAAAACAATGCACACTCAGGCCCTGCGCTCCTAACAAATGCACACATCATGGCACCCGCAGCTCCAAACAATGCACACTCATGCACTGCAGCTCCTACAATGAACCTCATGACACTGCAGCTCATACAATGGTGCACACTCATGCACTGCATCTCTAACAATGCACACTCATGCAAACACCGGCAGCTCCCAACAATGCACATCATTGCACCTGCAGCTCCCTACAATGCACCTCATGCACTGCAAGCTACTAAAAATGCAACTCAGCACCGCCAGTCAAGAAACAATGCCACATCAGCACATGACAGACCGAAACAAGGCCCACCCTGACCTGCAGCTCCTAACAATACACACTATGGCAATGAGACAGATCCTAACAATGCACAACCATGAAACAGCCGCTCCGAACAAGCACACATCATAGCACCGGCAGCTCAAACGAACACTGCACACTCATGCACCTGTAGCTCCCACATGCAACACTACATGCCACCACAGCCTACTAACAATGCACACTCATGCACAACATGCTGCCTAATTCACGCCGCAAGCTCCTAAACACTGATGCACCCGCAGGTACCAACCACGGAGCAACCGACAGGTCCAACACGCTGCAACCAGCAGGTCCAACACTGTGCTGACAACCGCAGGTCACAAACGTGCTGCACCCGCACAGGTCCAACGCTGCTGGCACCCGCAACGGTTCCAACGCTGCTGCACCAGCAAGTCCCAAAAAACCTAGCATGCAACACGCAGAGAGTGAGGTCCCAACACGCTGCAACGCAATGTCCCAACGCTGCTTGCACCCGCAGTCCCAACGCTGCTGCCCACCGAATTGTCCCCAACGCTGCTGCACCCGCACGTCCCAACAATGATGCACTCGCACGGTGCCAAAATGCATGCAACTCGAGGTTCTAACGCTGTGCACCCGAAGGTCCAACACGAGCGACGACAAGCAGGTACCCAAACTGCAACTCATGCAACCGCAGCATACCAACAATGCACACTCAAGAATTGCAGCTACTAACAGCACACCATGCCCATCTGACTCTCCTAAATACCAAATGCACCCTCATGCACCCGCGCATCCATACAATGCACACTCATGCACATGCGAGTCCCTAACAAGCAACAATAGGCACCTGCGGCTACCACCAATGCACATCATTACTGCAGCCTCCTAACAATGCAATAAGCCCTAACCATGCACACTCATGCACCATCCACAAAACAATGCACACTCAAGCAATCATGCCACCTGGGCATCTAACAAGCAAACTGCATTGCAACCAGCAAGCTGTCCTAAACAATGAAACTCATGCATTGTACGCGGCGCCAAAACAAAATGCACATCTGACATGGGATCCTAACAATGCACAAACTATGCACCCGAAGCTCCTAAACAAATGCACCTCCTGCAACCTGCAGGCATCCTAACAATGCACACTCAGGCACCTGCAGCTCCTCACAATGCACACTCACAGCACACCGCAGCTCCCTAACAATACACACTCATGCACCTGAGATTCCTAAAACAAGCACACTCAGCAACAGCAGTAGCCCTAACAATGCACACTCATTGCACCTGCAAGCTCCTAACCAGGCATCACTACAATGCACCATGTAGCTGCCTAACAATGCAAACCTCATGAACCCACAGTCCTAACAAGGCACATCTGCCCCCACAGCCTTAACACTGCCGCGACTCCTAAACACTGTGCACACGCAGGTGCCCAACACGGCTGCAACCGCAGGTCCCAACACGGCTGCAACCGCAGGTCCCAAACACGTGCTATGCAACCGCAGGTCCCAACGCTGACGCACCACGCAGGTCCCAACGCTGCTGCACCGCAAGTCCCAACGTGCAGCACCCGCAAGTCCCAACACGCTGCAACCCGAAGGTCCCAAAACTGCTGCAACAGCAGGTCCAACGCTGGACTGCCACAGCAGGTCCACCGTGGCTGCACACGATGTCCCACCGCTGCTGAACCCGCAAAGTCCCAACACTGCTGCCCTAGACTGGTCCCAACACATGTGCACTCAGCAGGTCTAACGATGGAGGTCGCACCGAGGTGCCCTGCTGCACCGCAGGAGTCCCACACGCACCACTCATGCACATGAGCTTCCAGTATACAATGCACACTCAAGCATCTGCAGCTCCTAACAATGCACACTCATGCCCGCCGTTCCTAACAATGCACATCATGCACCGATGGCTCCTTAACCAATGCACACTCATGCACCTGAGGGGTTTTCCCCTAACAATGCACACTCATGACACTGCAGGGCATAATACCTACAATGCACACTCATTCACCTGCAGCTCCTAACAATGTCCACTAACGCACCTAACACGCACAACTCATGCACTCAAACAATGCAACTCAGTACAATCATGCACCTGCGCTATCCGAAATTGCACACTCATGCACCCGAGCTCCTAACAAATAGCACACTCATGACCCCCCAGCGCAACAATTGCATGAAGTTCATGCACCTGCTAGCGGTTCACCAAACCAGTATGCACATGCTGCACCTTAGCCGTCTAAACAATGCCACTCATTTACACTGCAGCTCTAGCAATGATCTACTCAATTCGTGCAGACTCCTAAAAAGCAACACTTCATGCACCAACAAATGCACACTCATGCACCTCCAACAAATGCAGTGACACTCTATTGCATACGGCGGCTTAACCTAACAATGCACACTCATGCACCTGCGGCTGCCTAACAATGCACACATGCACGCAGTCCCAACAATGCAAAAATCATGCAATGAGCTCATAACACTGCACCCCTCATGCACAGGCAGCTTCTAACCAATGAACCAATCATGCCACCCTGCAGCTCCAACATTGCACACTCATGCACCTGCAACTCATAACAATGCACACTAATGCAGCCTGCAGTCCTAACAATGCAAACTCATGCACCTGACAGCTCCTAACATCACAACTAGCACCTGCAGCTCCTTAACAAGCACACTCATGCAACAGAGCTCATAAACAATGCACACCATGCACCTGCAGCTCCATAACAATGACCTCAGCAACTAGACTGGCCTGAACAATGCACACTTATGCACCAACAGCTCCTAAACAAAGCAAAACATATGCACTTGTAGGCACTAACAACGGCCGAGCTCTAACATGCTGAACCAGCCGGTCTAACAATGCTGCACCCGCAGGGTCCCCACCGATGACTTGACACCGCAAAGTCCCAACGCTGCTGATTATTAATGAAGGTTACCAACTGCAACCCCGGCTATAGATAGGATGCAAACCGAACAGGGAACAAAAAGGAATCTTGCAACACAGAAACAGGAGTTACCTAAGATGATGAACCCGAAGGGCATAATAATGAATACACCACACCGCGGCTGCAACCCGCAGTCCCAACACTGCTGCACTCGCAGGTTCTAACACGCTGCACCCGACAGGTCCAAAACTGCAACTCATGCACCTGCAGCTCTAAACAATGCAAATCAATGCATTCTGGCAAGCTCCAACCATGCACACTATGCACTGTAGCTCCTACAATGCACACTCATGACACAAAAGCACGAAAAATGCAAACTTGTGGCTCCCTAAAAACGGCCGCAGCCTAACACTGCGCAACCCGCAGGTCGTACCACTGCTGCACCCGCAGGTCCCACCGCTGCTGCACACGCAAGAGGTCCCCCGGGACTGCTCCCAGCAGGTCCCAAGCGGGGGGGAGGGGGACTGACAACAGCCCAGGTCCCAACACGCTGCAACCGCAGGCCCAACAATGCTGAGAACCGCAGGTTCCCAACGCTGCCGCACCGCAGGTACCAACGCTGCTGCACCCGCAGGTACACACCAACGCTGCTGCACACGGCACGTCCCAACAGCTGCAAATCGCGGCGATAAACACTGCTGCACCATCCGCAGGGCCAACACTGCACACTCATGCACCTGAGATCCTAAAACAATCAACAATCAAGCATTGAAGCTCCTAACCATGCACACTCAAGCAATTCGCCTTGCAGCTCATAAACAAAGGCACACTCAGGGCACCTGCGGCTCTCTAACAATGCACAACATTGCCCCATGCGTTCATAACAATGCACCCTCATTGCAACCGCGCTCTAAACAATGCACAACTATGCACATGCGGCGCTACACCATGCACACTCATGAACCTGCAGTCCGAACAATGCACTCATTACACCTGGCAGGTCCTAACAATGCACACTCAGCACCTGACAGCTCCTAAACATGACTAATTACAACCTGCAGCTACATACAAGCACCTCATTCACCTGCAGCTCCTAACATGGCAACACTCCGCACCCCTAAACCTGACACCACTCATGCACAATTCATGACACGGCGGCCTTCCTAACAAGCACACTCAGCACCCGCAGCTCCTACAAGGCACACTCAGGCACCCGCAGCTCCTAACAATGAACACTCATGCACCCGCGGCTCCAAACAATGCACACTCATGCACCTGCGGCTCCTAACAATGCACACTCATGCACCCGCAGCTCCAGCAAGCCACATCATGCACCCGCCAGCTCCTAAAATGAACATCATGCACCCGCGGTCAAACAATTGCACACTCATGCACCGCGGCTCCTAACAATGACACAACTCAGCACCGCAGCTTCCTAACAATGCACATCATGAACCTGCAGTCCTAACAATTGCACCACTCATGCCCCTGCAGCTCCTCACAATGCAACTCATGCACCGCAGCTCCTAAAAACAAGCACACTAATGCACCCGCAGCTACCAATGTGACAATGCACCACTCAATTGCATCCGCAGCTACGAAAACAAGGCACCAACATGCAACATAGCAGCTACCTATAACAAGCACACTTCATGCACCTGCAGCTCAAACAATGCACATAATGCACCAGCCAGACAAGCTACCAACAGACACACTCATGCACCTGCAGTCATAACACTAAACAATCATGCACACCTGCAGCTCCTAACAAGCACAATCATGCAACGCAGCCTACAAATAACAATGCAACACTCGCACCTTGCAGCTAACCCAACCATGCAAACTCATGCAATGTGTAGCTACCTACATGCACACTCATGCACCCACAGACTCCTAACAAATGACCACACTGCATGCACCACACAAGTCCTAAACAGCGCCGCAGTTCCTAACAATGCCTGAACCCGAAGGTCCCAACAACGCGCAAACGAGGTCCCAAACACGGCTGCAAACGCAGGGGCCAACACTGCTGGCAACCGCAGGTGCGACCCACGCTGCGTCACACCGCAAGGGTCCCAACGCTGACTGGTTGAGTAAACCGCCACGGTGCCCAAACGCTGCGCACCCGCAAGTCCCAACACTTTGTGCTGCAACCGAGGTCCCAACACTGCTGCAATACGCAAATCCAGGCCCCACGCTGCTGGCACCCTCAGAAAAGGTATCCAAAACGTGATGCACCCGATGTCCAACGCATGCGGAACCCGCAAAAGTCCCCAACACTGCTGAAACTCGCAGCTTGGTGAGCACCACACTGCTGCACTCGAAGGTTCTAAACGCTGCGCACCAGCACAGTCCATAACATGCTGAACCTGCAGTACCAAACACGCACAACTCATGCACCTGCGCTACCTACTAACAATGCACACGCAAGCATTGCAGCTACCCTACAAGCACACTCATGCCCCGGCGTCTACCTAACAATGGCACCTCTGCACCCGGGCTCCTAACAAGAACATCAGGCAACCTAGATGGTCCTAACAAGCAAACTCAATGCACCTGCAGTGACTCCTACTAACAAATGCACAATCATTCACATGCAGCTCCTAACATGCACACTACGACTACCCTAACAGAACACTAATGCACATCAAAACAAAGCACACTCAGTTACATCATGCACCTGCGGTAATCCTAACAATGCACACTTCAATTGCACCAGCAGCTACAACAATGCACACTTCATGCACCACGCTCCTAACAATGCACATTCATGCAACCTGCCAGCTCCAAACAATGCAAAACGGCGCACCTGACAGATCCAACAAAGCACTCATACACCTGCAGCTCTAACAATGCACACTCAGTCACTGCAGCTTCCTAAACCAAATGCACACTCATGCACCAACAATGCAATCATGCACTCCAAAAAATGCACACTCATAGCACCCGCGTACCAACAAAGCATCACTCAATAGCACTGCGGCCTCACGAAACAATGCACACTCACTGCACCAGCAGAGATACCAACATGCACCACATCATGCCCCGCAGACTCCTAACACTGCACCACTCATGCACCTGAAGCTCCTAAAAATGCACACTCTGAACTTGACAGTCAATAACAATGCACACCATGCCCTGAAACTACTAACAAGAACACCTTCATGCAACTGCAGCTACTAACACTGCACCTATGCACCTGCAGCTAATAACAATGCACACTCATGCCCGGCAGCTCCTCACAATGCACACTCATGCAACAGCAGTCAAACAATGCACAACTCCTGCACCGCAGTCATACATGCACACTAATGTCACCGGTAGCTCCTAACAATGCACACTCATGCACCCACAGCTCTAACAATGCACACTTCATGGTGTGTTTGTAGATAATATATATATATATAATATAGTCATTGGTATGGAGGTTTGGCACTCACGTTTGTTAGAAGGCAGATGCTTGTCCCATATGAAGCATATAGAACATGGTGTAACCAGGGGGATCCTGATGACAAAAGACAGCACACACCCAGTAATAATCCACAAAAGTGTGTATTGTGAACACACGCACTGCCCTGAGGAAGGTCCCTCTACGAGGACCGAAACAGAGATCCCCGGTACCCGGAGAGATAGAATATAGTAGTATATAGAAATATATAAACAACACCCCACACACACACACCACACCACACACCACACCACACACACACACACCACACACACACACACACACACACCACACACACAACACACACACACACACACACACAACACACACACACACACCCATGCACAAGCTAGACAAGGCATCTTGGTGCATCATAATATAGCTGTCCATTCTTGTTAATGCCAAGCTGGTTACATTTTACCACCAGCTCAAGAACAAGTGGGTATCTAGTAGTGCAGGGTATTAACCCTTATAATACGCTCTAAACTCAGCAGCAAAGAGGGAGACTGCCCCAAAATAACTAAAAAATAGGAGGAAAAATCTAAAAACAGGAAAACAATGGGTTATGTTATGGTAGGGAAGGGGGAGAGGGGGCTGTTAGGGGTTCTAGGGGCATTGGGGTTCTAGGTGTGAGTCAAATGCTGTGGAATCATTTAGGTTGTAAAGGATCAGACGAAGCCGTGCTCCTCCGCATTAAGACGGAGCAGCGGGCACAGTGCGGGCGGTCCCCAGGAGAGGCACCTACAGGCTAAATAATGCCGCGGGGTGAGGGTAGGGGTAGAGAGGGGCACGACTTAGCAGCCCTGCTGTTATTGTGTGGTGTGGAAGACGGGGCTGCTGTCCACAATGCTTTGGGAAAGGGCAATAAAATCTAGGAGTGACTCATGGTGATCCTCACCCTCGCGGCTTTGGGTTAGACAGCAGTGGAGGAGACATGGAGGCTGGGTGGGGGTTGCAATTAGAAGCCCCTCACCCAAGTACATTTCCATCTACATTCTGGACTACATTTATGATGTCCTTCTCCACACTCACCTCAGCTGCCTGTCCTTTTCCTCTCTTCTCCTCCCTCCTCCTCCTCTCACTCACTTCCTCCTCCTCCTCCCTCAGTCATTCTTCCGTTCAGAGTCTGTGCTGCGTGGATGACCGTGCTGTAAAGGGAAGGGAGAGGAGGAGACGATTCCCGTAGTGGGGATATGAAGACGCTGGGGGGCATCTGGGTGAGGCCGGCGCCCGTCACTCTGCGCCGCCGAATGGACCGACATGAGCCTGTCACGTGTGGTACAGCATCTCCGTGGCGTTTTGGGGGTCCAGTCAACCCGGGCCATTCACATCCACAAAGTTCACAGGTGGGTTGGGGAGGAGGTTGCCCTGCTGGCAGCGTCACCATCCGCTGGGGGTAGCGGATGGTGCCCGTGGTTGTATACCCTCGCCCACTGCTTCCTGTGGCTGCTAGCGCCCCTGCCACACGGTGCACTAAAGGCAGGGACCACACTTGCCTGCCTGAAGCCTCTGCAGTGCCCTCCAGCTCCCCCACAGCAGGGAGTTAGAGGGGCCACCCAACAAGTGGGGCTTCTCTCGGGGGGGGGGAGCGGAGGAGTGGAGGGACAGGGGGGTCGGAGTTGACGGGGAGCCAGTCCCCCGAGGGTCCGGCGAACGCAGTTTGCTGCGTCAGGCGCCCTACCCCCATTCTGGGGGCGTGAAGAACGTGAGTCCGGGATGATAGAGACGTGGAGGGCAGTGGGGGGGGGCGGAGGAGGAGGGGTGGAGGTGAGAGAAGGCTGCCGCCCCCCACGGTGGGTTTGGTCATGACTGTCGGGGACTCGTTGCGGGAGATCTCCGGTTAGGAGGGAGTTCCAGATGCTGCTGTCGTTTGTGAAGTAGTGGTCGGGACATTTCTGTCGTTGATCTTCAGCAAGAGGAAGAAGAGCAGCTTCCAGTGGGGGGGAAGGCTGGTGGGGACAGGCCCTGGGGGGGTCCCCACACGCTCTCCATACCCCTGGGCTGGACCCCCCCAAGAGGCGCCCTTCCTGCGGCCCGCGCCGCACGGCCCCCCCACAATTTCTCCTCCTCCGCTCCTCCACTGGTTGCCTGCTCGAGACCCGCCCTACACGCGGATGCCGTCTACTCCTCTTCTTCCTCCTCCTCGCTCTCAGAGTCCGTTTGGCGCTATTCTGAGCTCAGGGACTCACGGTCTACGCATTGTCCGTCTCACTCTATGCGTATCGCTCACTTTGATGTGCATGGGGCCCCAGACACACCTAACAAACGCCTGCTTCGCTCCATATGTTCCTCAACCTTCCTGGCCGTCGCAGTCCTCGCTCTCCTCGCTGCAGGCGTCGCTCGGTCTGTTTGCGCCTCGTCGTCAGTTCATCCTCGGGGTCCGTTGCGTTCCCGGTGCTGCGATTTCTGCTCGAGGGTCCTCACTCTGCTCAGAAGCGTCCCCTTCCCGTTAGCTGACTTTGGGTTGCATTATCCTCTGGAGGGAGGCAGAGAAAACAAAGGATTTTATTGTTAAGAAAAGGAACTGCCATTTATATTCAAATACAATAAAAATTATCCCACTTTAAATCTCAAAACCAGGGGCGAAGAAAAGCATCTGCGCCTTGTCCCCCTGCCTCCCTAATCCTACATAATCACTGTATGGGACACGCGCGCTGTTTGATCTCTTCTAAGAAATTTGGAACTCCTGTGAGATCCCAGAGTCAGTTCCGAACCACAATCGCGGTGTAAGTTGTTTTACGCCTTGGCCCTCCCATACTATCAGTAAGAGTAGCGTCGTGGTAAACGCTGCCATCCTGTACGTGGGTCTGAGAACTTAGGTGGGGATCCTCACAGGAAGTCCCACAACCCTATTAAAACGCCATCCATGGTCGGCCGAGACCACGGCGGAGGATGTGAGCACGCGGCGTGATCACAATGACTTACAGGCAATGATCCGCACTAAAATAAAAGACCGCCCCCGTGCGCGCCAGCACGATGGGGCACGTGGCGGTCGAAGAATCAGTTATATGTACATTTCATTATGTAGCACGAAGCCAGGCACATAAGCGGTTTACCCAATGAGGGCGAACCAGATCTGTGATGTCACGCCACGGCCCCCCGACATGCCTCCCAATCTTGTCTACCCCACGGCCACAATCGATGCAGCTATAATGCGCGGTGTGATGTCACCCGACTGGGTGCGGGCGCGGGCGTCACAATGGACCCAGCCCTACCTAAGAGAAGGTTACACATTAGGTTTCGGTTAGAACTTAGAAAAAGTTCTTTGGCCAAAGTATTTTAAGGCTGCAACCACGTCTCAGATATGCCCACATGCAGCTTTCCATAACCAATGCACATGATGCCACCTTGCAGCTCCTACCATGCCCACTGCTGCCACTGCAGTCATAACAATGCACAGGCTGCAAATGCAGCTCCTACCATGCACACTGCTGCACATGCAGCTCCTCCCAATAGCACACTGATGCACCTGCA
Organism: Ascaphus truei; assembly: GCA_036426205.1. Taxonomy (NCBI): domain Eukaryota; kingdom Metazoa; phylum Chordata; class Amphibia; order Anura; family Ascaphidae; genus Ascaphus; species Ascaphus truei. The sequence goes on along the minus strand of WSYH01001240.1, from coordinate 103,827 downwards.
GCTCCAACAATGCACATGATGCACCTCAGATCCTACCAATGCACCTTGCCTGCACCTGCAGCTCCCTACCAATGCAGCACTGCTGCACCGCAGCTCCTAACAATGCACATGCCTGCACATGCAGCTCCTAAACATCCACACTGCTGCACTCTGCAGCTCCGTCCCAATGTTACACGCTGCACCTGCAGCGCCTTAACCAATGCCCACACTGCTGCACCTGCAGCTCCTAACAATGCCACATGCTGGAACGCCTGCAGCTCCTAAATGCACACCTGCTGCCCGCAGCTCCTACCAATGCAACTGCTGCACATGCAGCTCCTAACAAGTGACAATGCTGACACAGGCAGCTCCTAACAATTGCCACGCTGCACCTGCAGCTCCTACCAATGCACACTGCTGCACATGGCTCAACCACTGCCCAAGCTGCACCTGCAGCTCCAAACAAATGCCACAGGCTGCACATGCAGCGACTAACAATTGCACACTGATCAAACCTGCAGGCTCCTAACAATGGCAACAACTGCTGCACCTGCAGCTCCTACCAATGCACAGCTGACCTGCAGCTCCTTTAACAATGCACAACTGGCTGCCCCTGCAGCTCCTCCTAACAATGTCACCACTGCTGCACCTGCAGCTCCTAACAATGTACTCATACACCTGCAGCTCCTAACAATGTACTCATACACCTGCAGCTCCTAACAATGCACACTCATGCACCCACAGCTCCTAACAATGCACACTCATGCACCTGCAAGCTATAACAACGTTGCACTCATACACCTGCAGCTCCTAACAATGCACACTCATGCACCCACAGCTCCTAACAATGCACACTCATGCACCCGCAGCTCCTAACAATGCACTCATACACCTGCAGCTCCTAACAATGCACACTCATTGCAACCTGCCAGCTTCGAAAAATGCAACACTCATGCACATGCGCAAAGAGCCTAACAATGCACTCCTACACCTGCCAGCTCCTAACAATGCCACACTCATGCACCATGCAGCTCCTAACCAATGCACCTCATACACCTTGCAGCTCCTAACAATGCACACTCATTCACCTGCAGCGCCTAACAAATGCAACTCCGCACCTAACAATGCACACTCATGCACCTCCAAATATGCACACTCATGTACAATCATGCACCTGAGGATCCTAACAATGCACACCTCATGCACCCGCAGCTCCTAACAATGCACACTCATGCACCTGCAGTCATAACAATGCAACACTCATGCACCTGCAGCTCCTAAATAACAATGACACTCATGACTGCAGCTTCCTAACAATGCTCACACTTCATGCACTTGCAGCCCTACAATCACACTCATGAACCTGCAGCTGCCTAACAATGCACACTCATGCAAACAGCAGCTTCCTAACAATGCACACTCAGCACCTGCAGCTCCAACCATGCACCATCATGCACCCGTAGATCCTAACAATGCACCTAATTGAACCCCACAAGCTCCTAACATATGCACACTCATGCCACTTTGTGGCCCTAACCACGCCGCAGCTCCAACACTCTGCCACGCAGGTCTTAACACTGCTGCACCGCAGGTCCCAACGCTGCTGCACCCGCAGGTCCAACGTGCTGCACCCGCAGGTCCCAACGCTCCTGCACCCGCAAGTCCCAACACGCTTGCACTCGCAGGTTCTAAACTGCTGCACCCGCAGGTCCCAACACTGCACACTCATGCACCTGCAGCTCCTAACAAGCACACTCAAGCATCTGCAGCTCCTAACCATGCAACACTCAAGCATCTGCAGCTCCTAACAATGCAAAATCATGCCCCTGCGTCTCCTAACAATGCACCCTCTGCACCCGGCGGGCTCCTAACAATGCACACTCACGCACCTAACAATGCACACTCATGCACCTCCAAACAATGCACACTCATGTACAATCATGCACCTGCGGCTCCTAACAATGCACACTCATGCACCCGCAGCTCCTAACAATCACACCATGACCACCCACAGATCCTAACAATGGCACAGTTCATGCACTCTGCAGCTCACAAAACAATGCCCATCACTGCTGCACCTGCAGCTCCTAACAATGCACTCATACACCTGCAGCTCCTAACAATGCACACTCATTCACCTGCAGCTCCTAACAATGCACACTCATGCACCTAACCAATGCACATCCTATGCACCTCCAAACAATGCATCACTATGCACCAGCGGGCTCCCCTAACAATGCACACTCATGCACCTGCGGCTCCTAACAATGCACACTCATGCACCCGCAGCTCCCAACAAGCACACTCATGCACTGCAGCTCCAACAATGCACACTCCTGCACCTGCAGCTCCTCAACAATGCACACTCATGCACCTGCAGCTCCTAACAATGCACACTCATGCATCTGCAGCTCCTAACAATGCACACTCATGCAACAGCAGCACTAACAATGCACCACTCATGCACCTGCAGCTCCTAACCAGCACACTCTGCATTGTGGTCCTAACACTGCCGAGCTCCAACACTGCTGCACCGCAGTCTAACACTGCTGCACCCGCACTGTCCCAACGCGCCTGCACCCGCAGGTCCCCCCAACGCTGATGCACCCGCAGGTCCCAACGCGGCTGCAACCGGCATGTCCCAACACTGCCGGCAATAGCAGCGGTCCCAACAATGCTGCAACCGCAGTCCCCAACGCTGCTGCACCCGCAGGTCCCAACGATGCTGCACCCGAGGTCCAACGCTCGTGCACCCGGACAAGTTCCCAACATGCTGCACTCGAAGCGTTTTTTTTATACACGGCTGCACCCGCACGTCCAACACTGCCACTAATGAACATGCAGCTCCCTAACAATGCACACTCAAGCATCTGCAGCTCCTAACCATGCACACTCATGCACCTGTAGCTCCCTAAAATTCACAATCATGCACCCACAGCTTCCTTAACAATGCACACTTGTGGCTCCTAACACTGCCGCAGCTCCTAACACTGACTGCACCGAAGGTCTTAACAATGCATTGCAACCCGAAGGTCCCAAAGCGATGCCACCCGACTGCGTAACAACAGATGATGAAAATAGAATTGAGCGGTCCAAAGCCCGGGCTGGGAGGCAAACCGCAGGGTCCCCAACACTGCTGCAACGGCAGGTACCAACCACTGCTGCAACCGCAGGTCCCAAACGCTTGTGCACCCGCCGGGGTCCAACGCTGCTGCACCCGCAGGTCCCCAACGCGGCTGCACCCGGCAAGTCCCACACTGCTGCAATAGCAGCGTTCTAACCACTGCGCACCCCGCAGGTCCCAACACTGCACACTCATGCACCTGCAGCTCCTAACAATGCACACTAAGCCATCTGCAGCTCCGAACAATGCACACGCATGCCCCGGCGTCTCCTAACAGCCACTCTCATGCACCGCGGCTCCTAACAATGCACACTCATGCACTGCGGCTCCTAACAATGCACACTCATGCCCTGCGTCTCCTAACAATGCACCCTCATGCACCCGCGGCTCCTAACAATGCACACTCATGCACCTGCGGCTCCTAACAATGCCACACTCATGCACCTGCAGCTCCTAACAATGCACTCATACACCTCAGTCCTAACAGTGCACCACCAACTCAGCACCATGCAGCTCCTAACAATGCACTCATACACATGCAGCTCCTAACAATGCACAATCATTCACCTGCAAGCTCCATAACAATGCACACTCCCGCCACCTAACAATGCACACACTCATGCACAATCATGCACCTGCGGGACTAAACAATGCACAATCATGCACCCGCAGCTCCCTAACAAGGCACACTCATGCACCCGCAGCTCCTAACAATGAACACTCTGCACCCGCGGCTCCCAAACAATGCACACTCATGCACCTGCGGCTCCTAACAATGCACACTCATGCACCCGCAGCTCCTAACAATGCACACTCATTGCACCTGCAGGCTCCTACACAATGCACACTCATGCACCTGCAGCTCCTAACAATGCACACTCATGCACCTGCAGCTCCTAACAATACAACAACTCATGCACCTGCAGCTCCTAACAATGCACACTCATGCAACAGCAGCTCCTAACAATGCACACTCATGCACCTGCAGTCCTAACCATGAACACTCATGCACCTGTAGCTCCAACAATGCACACTCATGCACCAACAGCTCCATTAACAATGCACACTCATGCACCCACAGCTCTTAACACTGCCGAACTAACTAACACTGCTGGCACCTAGAAGGTCCCCAACACGGCTGACAACAGCGGGTCCCAACACGGCACTGTGGCAACCGCATGTGGGCGTCTTGGTTATCCCATGACTCGTCTACTGCTGAAACAGCACGGTGGACACAACAAGAGCGGGTGACTTATTGTCACCCTCGCACTGATGGTCAACGCGTGCTGCAACGAAGGCCCATAAACGGGGGCATTCTTTCTTGGGGGGGGGCATTTGGGGCACAGGCAATTCTGGCTTGGTATTGTGTTGGTTTTATTTAGTGGGGGAGGTTAGTGAAGGTAATGGGTGCTGATGGTGGAGTTGGTTTGTTTGGTTGTAATGGGTTTGTTATTTAATTTTAATTGCGTAATGTAATAAAATGTTTTCTGAGCAGGGCATGTGTCGGCAGAGGACAATGCCACCGAAGCCTCAGCCTGCGGCGCACACTTGTGGCTCCTAACACTGCCGCAGCTCCTAACACTGCTGCACCCGCAGGTCTTAACACTGCTGCACCCGCAGGTCCCAACGCTGCTGCACCCGCAGGTCCCAACGCTGCTGCACCCGCAGGTCCCAACGCCTGCTGCACCCGCAGGTCCCAACGCTGCTGCACCCGCAGGTCCCAACGCTGCTGCACCCGCAAGTCCCAACACTGCTGCACTCGCAGGTTCTAACACTGCTGCACCCGCAGGTCCCAACACTGCACACTCATGCACCTGCAGCTCCTAACAATGCACACTCAAGCACACTGGGAGACACTGGGAGACACTGGGAGACACTGGGAGCACACTGGGAGACACTAGGAGCGCACTGGGAGCACACTGGGAGACACTGGGAGCACACTGGGAGCGCACTGGGAGGACACTGGGAGCACACTGAGAGACACTGGGAGGACACTGGGAGCACACTGAGAGCACACTGAGAGACACTGGGAGACACTGGGAGGACACTGGGAGCGCACTGGGAGCACACTGGGAGCACACTGGGAGACACTGGGAGGACACTGGGAGCGCACTGGACACTGATTTCACCCACAATGGTTTCCCTCCTCGAGCCCTGAGGTTGGCGCCTTGACGTTCACGTCTGCGCTTCCATGTCACGTGAGCACGTTGTTCCGCAGCACGGCGCATGACGTGGACGTCGGGGCTTCGACCCCGTTACTCCGCCTACCATCAGCACGCTGACTCGCCTGCAAGTCCATGCAATCGCGCAGACTGCAGCAGGCGAGCGTCAGCGTCAGCGCCTCCGCACTGATCACGCCTCTATGGCCGGGCCTTAGTGTTGTGTGTATTTTGAGATGGGGGTTAGGGTTGTATGTATTTGGGGATGGGGGTTAGGGTTGTATGTATTTGGGGATGGGGGTTAGGGTTATATGTATTTGGGGATGGGGGTTAGGGTTGTATGTATTTGGAGATGGGGGGGGGGTAGTGTTGTATATAGTTGGGGAGTGGAGAGGTATGTTTGCTATGTATTTTGTGGGTGGGGGTGAGTGGTTATATTGAGAAGAGAATTGGGTGCGTGTGTGGCCAGTGGGGGAGGAGGGGGGGATTGAGGGAGGGGGGTATAATTGAGTGAAAGCAGAGGGTGGGGGGGGGGGGGAGTGTGAGACAAGAGAGGGGGTGTAAGAGAGAGGATGTGGGGAAGAGAGAGAGGGGTGAGGGCGGGAGCAACAGTGAGGAAGAGAGGTGGGAAAGGAGAGAGAGAAGTTGGGTGAGAGGTACATGGGGCAAAGGGGGGAATAGAAGAGGGGGTGAGTGAAGAGCTGTAAAGGTGGGTAGGGCTCGCAAGACCACTGAAACAAGGGGGGGGGAGGGGGGCTGGTAGAAATACTAGTCTTGGAAATACTGCTGGTGGCCCTGATCGTAGCGGTGCCAGGCTGTACAGCTGTACAGCTGTCCAACCCCCACCCCCCCAATATATGTAGTAAGACAAAGTTAGAGCCCCTCCCCGGGGGCACAGGAAGCCACAGAGCTGAGAGTCACAGCGCTTCTGCAGAGCACACACACAGGGATACTGCAGAGCACACACACAGGGATACTGCAGAGCACACACACAGGGATACTGCAGAGCACACACACAGGGATACTGCAGAGCACACACACAGGGATACTGCAGAGCACACACACAGGGATACTGCA
>WSYH01001240.1:83864-97399 GCA_036426205.1 Ascaphus truei | reverse complement strand
GATACTGCAGAGCACACACACAGGGATACTGCAGAGCACACACACAGAGATACTGCAGAGCACACACGGCTCTTGTAATGCCCAGGCTGCCTGGTAGAGGTTGTTTGAAAGGTATTTGTGCTGCTTTGATACCCGGGCTCATTTGGGGGGATTCCAGGCCTTAGAAAGCACAGCACTTTCTTTTCATCTTGTCAGAGAGAATTTACAGCTCTCAGATGAACAAAATCCCTGACGGAGAGAGCAGGAGAAACCCAAGACCAGGAGGGGGGAGGGTGAAGGACCGGAGAGGGGGTACAGAATGGTGAAGGAGAGACACTATGAGCAATAGGAGGAGTTATCGGGAGCAGTTATATGGGGTAATAGGAGGAGTTATAGGGAGGGGTTATATGGGGCAAAATGAGGAGTTATAGGGAACGGTTATATGAAGTAATAGGAGGAGTTATAGTGAGGGATTATATGGGAGTAATAGGGAGGAATTATATGGGAGTAATAGGGAGGAATTATAGGGAGCGGTTATATGGGGTAATAGGAGGAGTTATAGGGAGCGGTTATATGGGGTAATAGGAGGAGTTATAGGGAGGAATTATATGGGGTAATAGGAGGAGTTACAGGAAGAGGTTTTATCGGGCAATAGAAGTTATAGGTTGCATGGGGTTAGTGAAGATGATCTTGTAATGCCTGCTAGAGGTACTTGGTGACACTGTATAGTGCAGCATTTTCAGAAGGGGGTATAAAAACTTGAAGTGACATGCTGTTCTACAATCTATCTGCAGGAAGCTAGAGGCCGGGGGCAGTCCCTCTATGTCACCAGCAGGGGGCAGTGTCCCCCCACCAGCCCCCCGTCCCCTCACTGTGTCCTTGTCTGTATGTCTGGAACAGAAAGCCTTCTTACGGCTGTAATAAATTTGGCTAAATTAGTGGTTAAATGGTTATCTCAAGTAATATGTATTTGCATTAATCATCTTGCTGCAAAGCAGAGCTGAGGAAGGCTCAGGAGCAGCCACTAAATTCATATTGTCCATTTAATTGCGGCTAATAAGTGCTACACAATAACGGCAGAGTGTGCTGGGGAGAGGGGAAAGGGGAGAGGGGAGAAGAGGGTGGAAAGAGCATGGGAGAGGGGGGAGAGAATAGGAGGGGGAAGAGGGAAAGAGCTGGGGAGATGGAGGGGAGAGAAAGAGCATGGGAGAGAATATGAGGGGGAAGAGGGGATGGAGAGGGGGGAAGAGGGGATGGAGAGGGGGGAAGAGCGGGAAAGGAGGGGGGAAGAACGAGAAATGGATGAGAGAAGAATGGGTGGGGGGGATAGAAGAGAGAAAGAAAGGAGAGGGAGGAGAGGGGAAAGAAGGGTGGGAAAAAGCTGGGAGGATGGATGAAAGGGGGGAGAGAAGATGTGGGGGACAGTGGAGAGGGGGAGAATAGGGGAGATGGATGAGAAAGGGGGAAAGAGGATAAAAGGGGGAGGGGTAGAGAGGTGAGAGGGGAAAGGGGAGGGGATAAAAGGGGGAGAGTGGAGAGGTAAGGGGGTAGAGAGGCTATGACAGCAGGGGGAGGAGAGAGGAAAGGTGACAATATAAAGCAGCATCTCTCTCTCCTCTCTGATACTCTTTCTTACTAGTTGCATACAATCCTCTATCTTCTCCCATTCTCTCTCTGTTGTTTTCTAGCTTTCTGTCCTTTCTCTTTTCTTGGTTCTCAAACTCTCCTCCTTCCTTTTCCTCCTTACTCTTTTCACCCCTTTCCTTTCTTTCTCACTCTTTTCTTCCTCTCACAATCCCTTTCACTGTCTCTCCTCTCACTCACACACTCAGCTCTCTCTCCCCGAGTTCCCACAGTACATGCATTCACCTCACCCCCCCCCCCTCGCATGCTGCTTGGAAAGGGAAGCCAAGAGTTTCATTCAATGGATCAATCCAGATGGGACTTTCACACACACAGAGGTGATGTCCCAGCTGGGGGTGTGTGTCTGCCTGTGAGCGTCTGAGTGTGTCTGCATATCACACTGTGACTGTCCCTCCTCCATTCCCAACGAGTAACCACTTTCCTGAAAGCTGATCATCTAATTGAAGTACCTGAGACATTTAAATGAATGGGACTAAAACCTTCTCCAGCACGGGGAAGGCACTTCCACAGGAATAAGGAGAGATAATATCACCTGCCCATGTTCACAGGGGTTGGGACCCTCATCTGAAGCAGCGGCTCAGTGAGAAATGACACGGACTCTGAGCAGGTTAAAATCCAGGTGTCAGCTCTTTGTGACCGTGGGTAAGTCCCTTTTATCTCCCTGTGCCTCAGGCACCATTAGATTGCAAGCTCCTTGGGACAAGAACTGTGTCTGTAATATTTTCTGCACAGCGCGGCATGCTACATCGTAATTGTGACGCGCTTTGCTATATGAAATAAAGTTATTAATGTCCCCCCCCCTTTCCTGCTGATACACACAGTGGTAGAAGTGACTTCATGAAAATAGGGATACTGCACATAATACAAAAGATATATATATCTATCTATCTATCTATCTATCTATCTATCTATCTATCTATATATATATATATATTCCCTAATCTTTTCAGTGCCAGGGGTCCTGTAAAAATAATTATTTGCTTTGAAAAGAATTGGCATTGTAAGTTGGTAAATAAAAAAGCAGTGGTACTCTGCAGTAGCATCACCCCCCTGGATCCCATTACACGGAGTCGGTCTGCGCTTATCCTGCCGCTACACACAAGCGCTGTGTGTTTTATTGAACAAACTCCCTGCTGTTCCAGCCTCCAAACACCTGTCTTCAGAGGAATTTACCTCAATGAGCAGCGCTAATAACAGAGATGTACAAGCCCCGGACCGCTGTGTGACTGTCACAGCACGCGCTCTCTCACGCTCTCGCGCTCCCTCTCTCTCTCTCTGCAGTCACCAAACTGGTAGTGTGAACATGAAAAGGAATAAAAGTGCTTTAATCTGCACCTTGCGCCCACGGCGGCCTGACAGCCAGCCCCGTCCTCCGCGGCAGCTTTCAAAACAAACGCCAGATGACTCCTGAACATCGAGGGATGCGGAGAGGGAGGGGGGCACTCAGACATGGACTGTAACACCGGGAAGTTGCCAGGGTTTTGGAAACTAAAGTTTTTTTTATGTCCTTGGCTGTGCTGGAGAAGGTCACTGAATGCCCTACGTTGCATAGGGTGTAAACAGTTCAGGATTACAGGTCCTAGAAAGCCTGGAACATAGCGCCGGGAATATCCGCGCTCCACTCACCAGAAATGGGAGCGGATTTATTTTCTGTTTAGATTTTTTTGACTCCTTGGGATTGGGAACCCACTGTATAAATCACAGAATAGATTTCTTTGTAAAACACATTGCTGGCCTTTACAGTTGGCGTATGCCATAGCTCACATATGGGATATAGATAGATAGAGATAGATAAACAACGTATCAATGTAACTTAACTAGCTTCATTTAACAAATTCACTTTTTGTCAGAAGGAGAAAAAACAATTCCACATGTTTTTTCTGAGGTGTTCTGCGGGAAATGCTGATCACTCAGGAATTTTCCCATCCTTAATTTGCCCCGTCCCATCCCTAACTTGCCTGTGCCCCATCCCTAACTTGCCCCTGCTCCATCCCTAAATTGCTCCTGCCACATCCCTAACTTGCCCCTTCTCCATCCCTAAATTGCTCCTGCCACATCCCTAACTTGCCCCTGCCACATCCCTAACTTGCCCCATCCCAAATCTAACTTGCCCCTGCCCCATCTCTAACTTGCCCCTTCCCTATCCCTAACTTGCATGGGAGGAGCGGCAGGGTACGCTGTGGCAGGAGGGACAGGGAACACCATGGGAGGAGGCACAGGGAACGCTGATGGAGGAGCAGCAGGGAACACCATGGGAGGAGCATCAGGGTATGCTGTAGGAGGAGGGACACGGAACACCAGGGGAGGAGAAGCAGGGAACATCGTGGGAGAAGCATCAGGGAACGTGTGGGAGGAGGAGCAGCAGGGAACGCCATGGGACGAATGGTAGGGAACACCGTGGGAGTAGCGTCAGGGAAAGCATGGGAGCAGCAGGGAACGCCATGGGACAAATGGTAGGGAACGCTGTGGTAGTAGCGACACGGCGGTTCAGCCTTTTAAGTGGGAAATCCTGGCTGCCAACTGTGTACCAGCTTCTTGGGCCGATGGAAAAGTCACTTTATCCCCCAGAACAAAATAGGTAGATTGTAAGCTCTTTGGCCATGAAATGTGTGTGAATTAAGCTTAATCCCTTCAGTACCAGCAACACATTGCTTTGGGCTAATGTATTAACATAACACACCACCTGGCTGATCTGATCCTTCACAAAGCCTTGCTGGAACCTGACAGCAAAAGTGTTAATAGATAGTCTATTTGTCTTCAAGTTGATCTTTTAAATTGTTGTTAATTTGTTTAGTTTTTTCTTTCTTGGTCACACAATGCAGATCCCCTTACATAATGTGATTTTAAACTAACTCCTACTATCTCTCCATATAACCACTCCCTATAACTCCTCCTATTGCACCATATAACCACTCATAATTCCTCCTGTTGTCCCATACAATTGCTCCGTATTACCCCATACAACTGCTCCCAAGAACTCATCCTATTGCCCCATATAACCCCTCTGTATTACTCCTCCTATTACCCCATATACCTGCTGTTATTGGCTGCATTACAGCCGGAGATTGTATGGGAATTTCTCAGATACCGCTGTCGCTGCCCTGAAGATCCTACAGTCTAATGCTGGTGCCTGAGGCACAGGGAAATAAAGTGACTTGCCCAAGGTCATATGAACCTAACACGCCCTTTAGACCAGTTTTCACCCACTTCAAATGCTAATTTATTCCTAACTCAGTTCTCATTGTGTCATTCTGAAGCAGCGCCAGCCTGTTATTTGGTAACATAATGATCCTCCCGCACACAGGAGGGCAGTGTATGTAGGAGTGTGGAATATTAGTTCTATATAAAACCCAACACTTCGGGCAATTGGTAGGAGAGGGGCAGCGTTGTGTCAGGTGTGTGTGTGTAACAAATCTGTCCAATGTGTGTGTGTAACAATGTATCCAGGGTGTGTATGTATGTGTGTATAGCAAGGGGTCCAGTTTGTGAATGTGTGTGTGTACATGTAACAATGTGTCCAGTGTGTGTATGTGTGTGTATAACAATGTGTCTAGTGTGTGTGTATATTTACCAATGCGTCCAGGGCGCGTGTGTATCAGGGTGTTGGGGGGGGGGGGGATGCTGTCGCTCCTGGGCTTAGGGCATCTATCAGTCCTTTCTCCAAGTGGAGTTTGTCCTGGTTAAGAGCTCCTGGCCCAGCACCAGCTTCCCGCGTGGAGCTCCGCCTCTCTGAACCCGTTATATGCATATATATATTGATTAGGCCCTGCGGTCTCTCCTCCCTCACCCACCGCATGGGCACAGTGACGGTTTTATAACCCCAAGTGTAGATATTTCATAGCAGAGTCAGGCAGGGGGCAACCTGGAGGGTTTCAGCATTATATGCCCACATCTTCTGACCTGTCAAATCTCACTGGGTTTCTCAGACTTTGAGTCTCACTGATCAAAATAAACAGATTAAAATACCAATGTTTGGGTCCAGACAAAATGTCGGCCTTTGAACGGGACATCTGTGTTTTAGGAAGCGCTCTGTCCATATTTACTATAAAGTGCTACTCTGTAATACACCTAATGACGTGGGAAGATCCCTTATGATCCATACACTTGATTAGGGTGTAATGTTGTCTTTCAGCACCGGAAGGTTCCCTATGGAATAGTACGGTATAGAAACACAGCCACTTGACCCTAAAGGTTGATAAATAAATAAAAATTGGTGAAATACCATTTTTTTATAGCATCGTATTCACTATGGTCACTGCCCCATGATAAAGATGTGATATGGGGATTTTTATGTCGGTGATATCTTTAACAAGTCTGCAGCAAATGAGCAACCAGATAAGTAATTAGCGCCAAATGATTGAATGACAAGCTGAACCTTTCGCAATGTGTTACAGGGCACTCTGGCAGAGAAAAGGTTAAATAGCGGGGATACAGTAGCAGATTTCGGCTCCCAGCAGGTGCGGTATTTCAGCCTGAGTGAGCCGTTTCATGCACTCCGATAAGCCCGCGCTCTGATACTCCACCGTCACGTCTAATCTTAAAAAAAAAAGGAGAAATTGAAAGAAACAAATTAATATGCAAATTTCATCAGCTTTGTAATGAAAAATGTCCTTGGAAAGAAAAAAAAAAAAACAGCGGCATAAAAAAGAAAAAAAAAGTACAGGACCCCCGAGGTTTGGGTAGAAATGATGGCGGCCCCCCGCTCCTGAATGTTAGGCAGACGTAGAGTCTGTGTGAGAGGCCCGTTAGGAAATCACGGAGGAGATCTGACTTGGAAATAATTATGATAAAGAAGAAAACCTGCGTGCGAGATGAATAAATACATCGGCTCCTCGCAAGGTCTCGCCTGCTTGTTATTCACGCAGAGTTAACGGGATTTCGTTGGCGGAGGAGGTCTCGTGGGTCGCCATCTTCGCGGCGATGAAGAAAACGGAGGAGGGAGCGCAGGCAGCGCCGACACCCAATTCTGCGGGTTTTTAGAGCAATCGCCAGCGTGTGATCTTTATATTATATATGTATATAGAAAGATAGTTACATAGTAGATGAGGTTGAAAAAAGACGTACGTCCATCATGTTCAATCTATGCTAAATTTATTTATTTATTTATAAAATATTTTACCAGGAAGTAATACATTGAGAGTTACCTCTCGTTTTCAAGTATGTCCTGGGCACAGAGTAAAACAAAATAATACATGGTTACAAATACAGTTACATAAATGAACAAGGTATACATTATATACAAGACATTGTGACAACAGATACTTTATCCTATATCTATACTTACTTATTGATCCAAAGGAAGGCAAACAAAAAACCCCAGTGTTATATCATCCAATGATATCTCATAAGGGGAAAAATAAATTCCTTTCCGACTCCAAGAATTGGCAATCGGATTAATCCCTGGATCAACATCCTTCCCATGTATACTTATTTGGTATATCCCTGTATACCTTTCCCATCTAAAAATTTCTGCCTGGGTGCAAGCCACTGGGGACTAAAATGCAGAAAAGACTTCCGTTTCGGTTCTCATTGATAATTTGCAATAAACAGTAGTGCCTGCTTCCATCATATATATATATATTTAAGTTATGGTGGGTGAAAAGGTGACTAAAAACCCTCCACCGTATAGCATATAAATAAAAATAACTTGTGAGCACATTCACATGTCTTAGACAGGTCTGCAACCCTGTCTTTCACCATTATCACCCAGCACACAGTGCTTCCACTGCAGCAAGGGATTCTGGGAAATGACATGCAAATGAGCACATAGTGCCACCTTTTGCTTCAAATCCATTTTGACATGGACCCCTATAAGCTTATGCTTGCTGCATTGCACAGCTTTTCAGCACAGCCTGGGTTAAGATGCATAGCCAGTAAACCTACTCACACACAGCCGTTTCAACCTTTTGGGTCTCAACAGTGTGAGTGAGGCTGGTTACACTGGCTTTGCAATGTGCAGCTGGGATAGGTTTCACCCACACATTATATAAAAGTTGTGGTGGGTAAAAAAAGTGACAAAAAATATATATGCACACAATATACTGCGGGTACGTTTTAGGACACAAACAAGGTTACCACTTAACCACGTCAGTGCAAGGGTGGGATGTAACATATTGCAAGTTGCTGGCATGGAAGGGGTTAGCTCTGTAACATGTGAAAGTAATCGAAACATCCTCTTCAAAGATTTCAAACATTCCCTAGGATTATATATCACATGCAGCCTCCTCTGGGGTGGAATCCCATCTACACACACACATGTAGCGATGGATGCATGGCCCTACATATGTACACAAATATACATACTCATGGGTGTTCACATGTGCATGCACAATACAGACACACAAATATACACAGATAGGTGTGTACACACTCCGACTTACAAATACAAATGAGATGCATTTGTACATGCAGCACCTGATGAGATACACATACAGTACAGACACGGAAAGATGTACAAACGCACCCTCAAGACTTACATGTAGATATTCATTGATAGGCGAACACATGCACACAAACCACAAACGAGACTTACATATTTACACATTCCCTATGCATACAAACATACTCCGCAGACGTACACACAACACACACAGGTGCACAAAGGCAAACATATAGACACAGCTGTACAGAGACAATATGCAAACACACAAGTTTGCACACTCACAGGTGTAAGCACAGACACCCTGACATTTATCATTCAGCAGGCGTGGTCAGGGTGAGATTCGTTGCATAAACGTCCTGTAAGTAGCCTGTCATATTTCTTGTCAGCCGAGGCCCTCTCCGCCGGAGCCGCGCTCTCTCTCGCCGCTGTAATTGAATTGCTAGCAAGCCACGAGAGAGCAGCCCGCGCGACACTGTGAGGCAGAGAGAGAGCAGCTTGGAAAGCACGTCCTGATGAATAGAATTCGCCCTTATTGATAATACTCCCCTGGTTGCTGCACATTTTTCCATTCTTATCTTTTCTTTCAGAGTTTTAATGCCCGTGGAGAGGGGGAGGTGGTGGGTTCTCTGTGAGACGGAGCAGCACAGGCTGCCTGTGGCAGCTGCTCTGTAACTCCCTGGTCAGTGACCATGTGCACACCAAATAGGTCAGACTGGCCTTGGGCACGAGACTCTCCAATACTACGTGAGACTGCTCTCCAATAAGTGAGTAGGCCATTCATGGAGTTACAATGACTTCACAAGTGACACTCGCCTCCAAATCTGTGACATTCATCCCCAAACTAATGGTGCGCCTCCAAATGAGTGAGACTGCCTTCCAGTGAGTGAGACTGCCTTCCGGTGAGTGAGACTGCCTTCCGGTGAGTGAGACTGCCTTCCGGTGAGTGAGACTGCCTTCCACTGAGTGAGACTGCCTTCCACTGAGTGAGACTGCCTTCCACTGAGTGAGACTGCCTTCCACTGAGTGAGACTGCCTTCCAGTGTGTGAGACTGCCTTCCAGTGTGTGAGACTGCCTTCCAATGAGTGAAACTCACCCCTAACCAGGAAGCCCTGACCTGCATGGCAATGGCTTATATTTCCAATGTTTGACTTCCATCAATCCCAATGGTTAAACACAATCCATTGGTAACATGTCATCTGAAATGCCTTTATATCCTTGCGCCTCAGTTACCCAGCTGCAATATCTTCGTACCTCACTTAGGGGGTGATTCTATACCCGCTGGAGCGGCTCTTTTGGTCGTTTCCGGCTGAAAAACCCTATTGAATATCCTGAAATGCCCCTTGGGTGGATATAGACTGCGCAATCAAATCAATGTAAATACATTGGAGCGTCCACACTGCGCGCGCACGTGCATCTGAGCATGTGGAAGTGCGATGTGTGCGGAGACAAACTTTTTTGTCTTTGCCGTGGGACAGCCGGGTCATGTGAGCGGTTCGCCCAATGAGGGCGAACCAGCTCCATGACGTCATGGTCCCGCCCGCCGAAACGCTCCGAATCGCACCTAGCTACAAGGCAGGAATCGCCCCTGCTGCATGAGAGCGCCACGTCAATGCACACTCGCATGGACGAAGCCAAAGGCTGCGGCTATGCAGGGAGAGAGCACGCGGGCGCTCAAGCGCAATGACGTCACGCTCTCCTAATCGGCCGAGCGATTTGTGGCCGGTTAGGTGCGCGCGGGGGGGGGGGGGGGAGTGTAGGGGGCGCGGTTCTTATTCGTGCGCGCTGCAGCATTTACTGGGGACCCAGCCTTAGAGTCTGCCATGCAGAGCAGCAGATGTGTTCTGCCACAATCCACCCCAGACATGGCTGCACTAACAACTTCAGAAGACTCATTGTAAAGTGCTCTGGAATTGAAACACTACACAGATACACAAGATTATCACTCATTTTACAGACAATTGTTATTCATTTGATGGGGACGTGTTATTTGGCATCTTAATGTGTGCCCTAAGGTCAGAAAGTCAGCGGCAGCGCTGGAACCAGATAATTAACATGAAACCAGACGTACAGTACCATGTCCTGGGCATTAGTTTGTATTTTCACGGCTCAAAGAAGGAGACCTGCAGCTGCAAAGGACTTAAATACACAGGGTCTCACAGCCACCTCACAATTCCAAAACCCTGTCCCTTTTGTGCTCAAATACATAAAGAACAGCAAAAAAAATTTAAATGATTTCCAGCGTCCCTGGGAGACGGAGAAAGAGAATAAACAGGAGCTGAAAACCTCTGGAAAAAAAAAAGACAAAACCACAAACGTGGAACTTCAATTAATTTAAAGCTTCAATCAGTAAAGGATAAATCCGTCACAGATCTAATTACTAAGGCTCTCGGAAGGCAGGGGACAGGACGCCAATCTCGTGCCTGTTTGAACAGCGTGATGAACTGGGGAACGATGGATATCAAGTCATTTTGTTTAATTTATAAATGGATTTTGCCCTAATGCTTGAATTATCGGCGGCACACAATGGAGGAGAGGGGGAGCGCAGAGCTGCGGATGCAACCCCGCAGGAAGAGTCGCAAGAAGCTCGGGGGGAAGGAGGAGAGCAGGAAAACTGGTATCGCATAGAACATGTTATTTACGGTTTTTATACTCAATTATTATTATTATTATTGTTTATTTGTAAAGTGTCAACATATTCCACAGCGCGGTACCGTGGGGTTACAGAGACCTGATAACTACATACTGTAAACAGTTACATACAAATAAGAATAAACAAGCGCAAACAGATACAGGAGGTAATGAGGGCCCTGATCCTCAGAGCTTACACTCCAGGGAATTGGAGACAATGTTGAAAAGGAAAGGTCAAGTGGCTGCTCATTGTGGGATGGAGTATACATCAGGATGGGGTATGGTCCAGCCGCACAGCTGATCCCACTAAGGATTGAGGGTGGGGATGTTAGGGGGTTACACGGCGTGGAGATTGGTCCAGTCGCATAGCTGGTCCCAATGGGGATGGAAAGGGGGTGGGATTGGATGCCTGGGGGGATGCCAGATAGGCTTCCTTGAAAAGGTGAGTTTTCAAGGAGCTTTTAAATGTCTGTACCCAAGCAAAACACAGCAAAAATATTCTCAAGGTTAAATACTTTGCTGATCAAACGAGGAGTGTCTGGTACTAAAGTCCTAAGCAAGGGTTGTCCCAAAGGGACGGCCGTTATGTTGTATTTTACAGCCTAAATATTTGGTGTCAATTGTGACAACTTTAAATAGACCCACAAGAGATTTCTTCATAGATTAAATAGTGTGTTGAGAGCTTCCCAAACCTCACAGGTCTCTTCTTCACGTGTACAGAGCTTTCCAACCTCACAGGTCTCTTCTTCACGTGTACAGAGCTTTCCAACCTCACAGGTCTCGTCTAAACATCTGCAGAGCTTTCCAAACCTCACAGGTCTCTTCTTCATGTGTGCAGAGCTTCGCAAACCTCACAGGTCTCTTCTTCATGTGTACAGAGCTTTCCAAACCTCACAGGTCTCTTGTTCACGTGTACAGAGCTTTCCAAACCTCACAGGTCTCTTCTTCATGTGTACAGAGCTTTCCAACCTCACAGGCCTCTTCTAAACATCTGCAGAGCTTTCCAAACCTCACAGGTCCCTTCTTCATGTGTGCAGAGCTTCGCAAACCTCACAGGTCTCTTCTTCACGTGTACAGAGCTTTCCAACATTCACAGGTTTCTTCTTCATGTGTACAGAGCTTTCCAAGCCTCACAGGTCTCTTGTTCACGTGTACAGAGCTTTCCAAACCTCACGGGTCTCTTCTTCACGTGTACAGAGCTTTCCAAACCTCACAAGTCTCTTCTTCATGTGTACAGAGCTCTGCAAACCTCACAGGTCTTTCGTTCACAATGTAAAAGATTCCGTGCGCGCGCAGTTCCTTCAGTGCATAGAACTTTGTCATGGGTTGTGATGGTATCAGAATGAGTCAAAGTTTCTCCTTAGAAACCTATAATATGACTTGCACATTAAACATCATCACCCCTATGGTTGGCAATCATATATGTAATGAAGTATATTTGTTGCTTTTGTCTTTATGAAATATCTTGTATTTTGGAAAACTTAATAAAACGTGTAAAAAAACTCAAACAAAAACCATATTCACCCCACACAAACCTAGTTATTTAAATGTTGCGAACATTTGGATTATAATTATTGCACGGTGCACATGAATCCATACATATACAGACACGTATCAAGTACTATAACTTCTCGCTCTCCTACTGCTGTACTTCAGATTCAAAGGGGCACATAACCCGTACCAGGACGTCATGCGTGTGCCCCAAATTACCTTCAAATATTGACATTAAAAAAGTAAAACATTTTAGGTAACAGTTATATTGTGTAATTGGAGGAATTATAGGGAGCAGTTATATGGGGTAATAGGAGGAGTTATTGGGAGCAGTTATATGGGGTAATAGGAGGAGTTATAGGGAGCGGTTATATGGGGTAATAGGAGGCACATTAATACCACGCGCAGGTACACCACGGCACATTAATACCACGTGCAGGTACACCACGGCACATTAATACCACGCGCAGGTACACCACGGCACATTAATACCACGCGCAGGTACACCAAGGCACATTAATACCACGCGCAGGTACACCACGGCACATTAATACCACGCGCAGGTACACCAGTATTATGTGTCTTGGGTTTGGTGTACCTTCGGGTGATTAATGTGTCTTGGGTGTTGGGGTATCTACGGTTGCTATTAATGTGTCTTGCTGTTTGGGATCTGCATGGATTACTGGTCTGGGGTTGGGGTATTGAGGTGGTCTAACATGGTCTTTGTGTAGGGTACTGTGGGTGGTATTAATGTGTGTTGGGGTATCTGCGGGTGGTATTAATGTGTCTTGGTGTTCGGGTACCAGCAGGTGGTGCTAATGGTCAGGTGTGGGGGTATATGCGGGTGGTATTAATGTGTCTGGGGTTCGGGTACCTGCAGGTGGTGGTAATGGTGTCAGGTTGTTGGGGTTTATGCGGCTGCTATTAATGTGTCTTTAATGTTGGGGTGTGGGGGGGTATTAGGTGTGTCTTGGGTTCGGGCTATATGGGGTTGCCTGGATATTTTTAATATGTCTTGGGTGCGGTGGGTGGTGGGGGGGGGGAATGAGGGTTAGGGGGGTGGGCCGGGTGGGGAGTTGTTTGTGGTGGTATTAAGGTGTGTTGGGGTATCTACAGGTGGTGTCAATGTGTCTTGGGGTTGGTGTATTTGTGGGTGGTATTAATATGATACATTTGTTTATGGTGATTTCGGGTGGTATAATGTGTCTTGGTTATAGTGTGTACCTGGGGGTTGGATATTAATATGTCTGTTGGGGGGTATCTGCGGGTGGTAATTGAATTTTTAATACCAAAAGCAGATACCCCAACCCCAAAACACATTAATACCACCTGCAGATACCCCAACACAAGACACATTAATACAACCTGCAGATACCCCAACAGCAAGACACATTAATAGCACTCGCAGAT